>CACRXP010000007.1:2946859-2976237 GCA_902702965.1 Spirometra erinaceieuropaei | reverse complement strand
CACTTCAGTATTCTGCAACTTTTTCTATTATGTTTTCTCTTTTTCACCGCACTGTATAAAAAATCTTATCGACCCCTTGTTATTGTGTCTACATGAATAAATGACCCCCATTGGTGTACGCACCCACTTGTAGACGGTCGTTTTTCACGGTTACGATCCTCATTGTTCTTTGGCGTGCACATTCACAAAATTCGGGCGAGCGGAGTCGCGAAGGCTTTCTTCTATGTATCTGCTCTCAAAGTGGTTTTGTCTGCCAGCCCGGTAGCCTACGCATCCGGTTCCTTGTGAGTCATCCAGACGTGCTCGTCCGCAGTGGAAAAGATAACACTACTTCCATTTTATCCAGAGCGCGAATCGGCTTTCTCGAAGTACTTAGCATGTGGGGCGTGGATTCGGGATGTGTTATTCCAATCCTTTTTATCGGTAGACTTTTCCGCTGACTTTTGAGGAGTCGATGTCGACAGCCTTCTTGACTCCTGACAGGACTATTTGCCTCTGCGAAGTTTTTAAGTTTTTCGGCGCCAACTGAGCTTCTCATCCGTTCTGCCAACATCAACCGATCTTTAGCAGCACTGAACAGATACATTGCTCCTGATTGCTACGAGCGCCACCATGCCTGGTATGATTGATCTCAGTGGTGCTGTCCATATTGTTGCTCCACGTGCAACGATCTGCGCCAACAGCAAGCTGGATTCACTCGAGTGAGGTTCCAGGCCTACTTTTTGACAGTATGACGTACGTGGCTACGGTAACGCCAAAGTATCAACCCTGAATTCACTGGACCGACGGTGTGGCGCTCTCCTGAACTATGTTATCTTTCTTGGGTGACTAGGGGCATCCTCGCAGTGTCGTTGCAACGCTTGCGGACTGTCGGGTCTGACGTAGTCTGTGTTTCGCACGGAGGATCGTCTTCAGGGTTACAAGGATCACCTCTCTGCGCCTAACTTACCATTGGGAACCCTAAAGTGCTGACCCGACGGGTCAGGCAAAGTACTTGCCTGACCTACCTGCCGCATGCGAACTTTTGCAATGATTGATTGCTCACGAACGTTTTTGAAGATTGACAAAATCCTTGGAGCATCAGCCTGGGCGCTGGGATTGTCTGCACCCTGAGCCAGTTCGCACCAAGGCTGACCAAGAATCTCCCAGTGTGTGAGGCGTTACGGGTGCATACTAGGTAAAGGGGTAAGCAGGAGATTTTTAGAACTCGTCTGACCTAAGGCGGCGATTCGGGATTAAAGCAGCTTGTCTGGTCTTTGCGCAGGGTCCGAAAATGGCCCAACTGCTGCGTCGTCGTTCGGCTGTACCACCTGTTCTTCGCCTGACGGAGAGGAGACGGAGGGCTAACATCCATGGTGGTCTCCAGTGCGGCACAAGTCTCGTTTGAAGGTTGAGGAAATGTGAGACAGCCGGGGAAGTGCATGTTGGCATTGTTTGGGAAATGAGCTGAGATGTTGGACGGCTTGCCCGTCTGCGCATACTGCTAGGAGGGACACACTGACGGTAGGTGGGCTAACTAGGGAAATGTCAGCCGAAATCTCGGAATGCGTTCCAGTTTCGGAAAGATTAATTAAGTAAAGTTGTAAAACTAATCATTTTGCAGCATAATTCTAAAATAATCCAGTTACCTAAGGGTGCCTTCTTTCGAGGGAACTTATTTCCGACTGCATGCAGAAACTATATTTCGCAAAACATGACTACTTATGCAGCATGCAATTTTCTCATTGATTTTCGATGTCCTTAAAAGTCAATTATATTCCATGGAGAACATGCATACAATATTCATTCTTTTGATCATTTGGTAGATAATTGCGTATTCTTCCAATTTTATACCCGAAGGAAGGGTATCATTCGATTTTTAAAAACTTTTCCAATTCCCGAATAATTTTTAACCCGACCTGCCGTTACACATGCATCCAGGGTTCCCAAACTACAAGCCGTATATTTTCTGCGTCTGGAAAATCATACATTTCCCTGCGGGTTCATAAAATTTAACAGCGGATTTGAGCCGTATTGTTAAATTTTCAAGCCACATTAGTAAATGTAGAGACATGACGTTTGATAAATGGCAATTTCACGGTATTAAAAAATCACACAATTAGAAACTTAAAACCGAAGTATACCTTTCGGTTGGATACCAGTGTCGCAACACTCCGTTACTGATGCTAGTATTATTGCAGTTAGTTACCCATACTGTAAGCGTTGGTAGAGTAGCATTGGCAGCCGTGGTGGCGGTGGTTGTAGTAGTAGTACTAATAGTAGGATTATTAGTAGTATTCGCCGTATCAGTGGTGGTAGACGGGGGAAAAAGTTTTCTTCAGTGTTGCGACACTGTATTCCCGCCAGTGGTAGTAGCATTAGTAGTAACAGCGGTAGTAGTGGTAGTAGTAGCAGTAGTAGTGGTGGTGGTAGTAGTAGTAGTCCGCCCGTAAGACAGGCTGGTGGGGGAATAGACAATTCTAAGTGTTGCGACACTGTATTCCCGCCTACCTTTCTTTTAAAAGTAAAATTGGAAAAAAACGCCCTTTTCTACCGAATGAGCGAAAGAATGAATATTTTTATCCGTGTCTTCCTTGAAATATAACTGAATTTTTATGGGCATCGAAAATCAATGGGAAAAACGCATGCTACTTAAGTATTCATTTTTTGCAGAGTACAGTTCTTGGCATGCAGTCTGCAAGAAGTTCGTTCGAAACCCTACACCCTGAGGTAATTGAATTATTATATAATTATGCTGCATGGTGATTAGTTTTACAACTCTACTTAATTAATCTTTTCGGAACGGGAAAGCATTTCGAAATTTCGGCTGACAGTGCATGAATTACCCACCCACTGTATGTCAGAAGCGGCCAGGCGGGAAGACAGCAATTGACAAGTGGAAGATGATCGAGGACCGAGTGATCGTTTCCGGGTCAACGTGTGCCAAACCAATGCTGGTGGGTAATTGGTCTGAATTTAGCTTTGTCGAAGTCGAGCACCGCGATGGCCAGCGAGGTGTCAGTGAACGCCTTATCGGCCGTGATCGGGAACATTCAGTCTGTCCATTCACATGTCCAACATGCTCGAACTTCCTAATCTAATTTCAGATTTCTCAATGTGGTTACAATCCGAAAGGGTGGACGGGCAGATCGGGGAACGGACTTGTTCTTTTGCGTCCGCAGCCAATAGCGCCCAATTCTAGATAAGCCTGTCTGACTAGGACCTGGGGGCTACCTCGTTTGCCTTCTAGTCTTCGCCTGGGACTGGGAATATTCACACTAGTCGCACCAACGGCAACTGGTTTCAGGACAACTCTAGTTATGATGCCCAGTCAGAGTTGTCTATGCTCGATCACTTAGAGGCGGTCTCGCTTTGCGAGCTATCGCTGATGGGAGGGTCGTTGAATTACTGGCAGACTGGTCTTCTGGCTTGCCATTTAGGCTACGTCGTAGTAGTCCTATGAGTGACATAGCCGCTCTGGCGCCGACAGGCCAGGAAAGGGGCGAAGTTTGGGGACGCGCCAAGCCGGGTTTCCTCCAGCCACGCCTGTTGGCATTGCATATGTCCTTGCGCCAAATTCTGGCGGTTAGATTTGGAGTTGTGGCTAGTATTAGGGTTCGAAGGGCTATTGTTGAAGTTGGGAGATAAAAGTACATGGGTGCCCCCTAAAATTCAGCCCAGGGTCATCTGCAGCAGATGGGGAGGGGGGGGGAGTGCTTATCTGCGTGTCAAACCCACAACGTTTTCTTTTAATGCCATTTTCCCGCTACCCACCCCGGAGATTTAAATGACCTAACCAGGACTAATTGTCCAGAATAATATTTCTTTCTAAAAATAAGTACGTGGAAATCCTGAAGCGGTTAGACCGGAATTCAATGGGAAGACATGACACGCATATCCGAGTGGCCTGTAATTCGGCTTGAACTAGGTCCTTGGTTAATTGAACGCCATGTCGCAGGACTGTTTCTGCACTTTTCAACAGTGTCGGCCGGCTTGAAAACGGAACAGGCATCGCTGTTTGATTGGCCACTCCTATGGGCTCCAAGTGTGTCGTTGGCTCTATCTGGGGTGGTTATGCGGTGAAAGTGTGTGAGTTTGTGATCTACAATTATCAAGTCAAACCCCATGTTGGAAGCCGAAGACGGAAGGCACCAGAGTGAGGGGTTTATTGTGCACAGAACCTCTCAGGCGGCAGTGGCTACTGGCGAAACCAGGGCTTGTGTTGACTGCGTCCAGTCATGCCTGAGAGTCACTGAGATAGTGGCGGCAGCCGCTTTTGTAGGCTCTTGGGCCAAGCTCAAGTGGTGTCCAGTCAGTGTGTGTTGCATTTGCCGAGGGGTGGTGTCCCAGTGGCTTAGGTTGCGGTTGCAGGGGGTGGCGCATGGGTAGTCGCGACGCTGTGCGGACGCAATTGTGTCCGAGCTGAAGTCGATCGAGCGGCTTCAGGTCGGCACGTCTGGGGCGGCTCGTTGCAAGGGGTGAATGACCTTGAGGCAGCGAGGTCTTGAACAATGACGCCAGACCGGTCATGATGTCTGGTCGCCGCACATCTCTGTTAGTGGCTGAGGTACCTTCCACAGGTGCATCGATTATAATTGCTTGCGCTTGCTACGTTGCTCAGAGAGCCAGTGCTCAATACAGGTTTGCAGCTAGTGATTTGCATGGGCTCTGACACTTGGTACGCACTTTGTTTTCCTCATCATGGGTGCCTTTGCTCTCCGGATCCACACTTTGTCAACGAACTATAACCGTTTCTATGTGCTTGTCCGTACTTCTTGCTTAACGTTTACCTGTAGCCTGCAACTGCTCTATGCTGTCGAGTGTTGTGAGTGAGGCTACTGGCTGTTTCTTTTTCAGATCACACTTTTTTTCAACTGCCACCCAAGAAGGTGCTCAGCAAGACTCGCGAATTTTCCTTTTTAATCATGCGCAGAACATACCTCATATTTGTTTACCCGGTAGTCGATTTCCTCCGCCTGGTCGACCGCCATTTTCCTTCTCATGACGCCTGCTGCGGTCGCGTGCCAGATCTTCTCACAAATTTCTGAAAGTCTGCGGCGTTCAAGATTAATCAAGGCCACCCAACCTCCTCCCTTCCAGCCTCCACGTTTGGCCACACCACCGCATGCGTTACGCTAGCGATCGCGAGTACAGGGAATTTCCCCATCTCCAGTCTCGATGCTGACTTACGATAATCTGACACATGATTCCGCCGAGCACCCCCAATCAAAGAAACGAAGTGTATTCACTCTGAGCCGAATGTGTGAAGCAATTGTTAGAGCCCGGTAAGGGCTGGACCGGTGGAACGCCAAGGTGAGGATCCGTCCGAGCCATCCACCTGCGGCCTCCCTCGTCTCCGGTCTTCTGGACTCTGTCTTGACACCGGGCTCGGGCGAGGGAGGAGGAGAGAGTGTAGGTAGATGCTACGCAAGTCTACTGGCACTATAAACCCCTGCGTAAGTCACCGTCCCTGCTCCCACTGCTGCTGCAACTGTGGGGCACACGGTGGACATCATAGAAACCCGATGGTCGAACTGTCAAGGGCTGGACCACGCAAATCACCAATCACAAAGAAAATTTTTGGTAAAAAAAGACGCATCTGACGCTGGCTCGTCGGAGAACTCGGGACAGCGGAGGCAGCGGGGTGGGGTAGCATAGGCAATTAAAATCGATATATCTGCAAAAGCTGTGTTAGCGGCTCCCAGAGACACATTGACCGTAGTTACCGACGATGCCCACCGTGGACCCCCCACAACAGGGTGGGTGCAGCACCGGTGACTTGCGTCGCATCTACCGCACTCTCTCTGCCCCCCACCTACCTGGGTTCAGTGTCAGGACAGAGTCAAGAAGGGCGGAGGCGGGGTCCGGAGCTGACGAAGCTAAATAGCCCGTCTGCCTGTGTCACGTGCGCCTGGTCCGCGTACGAGGGACCAGGTTTTCACAAACAACAAAGGGGGCGGCTCGGATCCCATCTGAGTGGGAGTACCACAGAGGCCAAAGTTATAAGACGCCATTACAGACTGACTCTCCGTTTCGAGAGGAGGAATGAGCTGTCATGTTAGTTGGTAGCACTTCATGCCAAGGACTTTAAGGCAAAGCGATAGTTTAAAAGCATGTCAGATTATTTATGGCGAGTAAAATGCGCTAAGGATCGACCTGACTCTTCCCTCTCCCGGATACTAATCCACTGGCTAAGCCGGTCATTTGTCTGGTGGGGGGACTCAACTCAGATAGCTGGTGCGGCGCGAACCTGCGCCTAGGCGTGCCTCCACACCCGCATTCATCGCCTTTTTTATTAGTTCGCAGCCAAAATAACGCGCGCCATGTTTCAATGTGGTCCCCGTGATGGCCCGGCGCTACTCCGGCGGCCTGCAAAGACTGCACTCAATGCACCCTTGGGACCGACGAAAGTGGTTTAGGGAGGACCACTCAGGTAGCCGTTTGGGTCGCTATCCGGTGCTGAGTAATGTCCATGTCACCATGCCAGAAAGTGACTGAGAAAATTAAAGATACAGTTCGAATATTACCCTCTGGTGGAAATATTAATTTCACTTCGAACATCCCGGCGTATACCTTACGCCCATACGGGTCCGTCTCGCAGGAGCAGGAAATCGGAGAGAACTGGATATGTAGGCCCATTGAGAAAACAGAGCCCAGGAACGCCTGCTACAGGGAAGGATGTTCATATTTGTTTTATCGGTAGGGCAGATGGATGCGGCAATTAATGGTATCCGTGGAAGGCATTGGGGAAACTTCCACTTCAGACGACGAAAATGCGATCACTGGAACAAGAAATTTATTTGCCTGACGTTTCGGGTCCTCACTCGAATCCATCATCAGAGACATTCGCAGATAAAGGTGATGGTGGCACCAGGAGTGCAGTATTTATAACACGTGGCCGCCGCGGGACCATATGCGTGCTGTAATTAACAGCTCGCACAGTCACCGCTGGGGTCGTAATTGGTGCGGTGGTGGCTTGTCAGTCTGAGTCCGAGTCGTTAATTGCCGTGATTTCGTCATCCGTGGTGGATGCTGATATGACGATTGTTCGGCATACTGGCTCACTGTCACTGGGATAATTGCACGCCCGTGACCTCCACATCTGACTGACTCCCCTGTCCAGGGAAAATCTCAGCACGAAATATGGTACCGGAAGGTTATTGCGCTTGTTGGTAAATTTCGGGCCTAAGAACCATGACTCGAGCAGCTGGCCGCTCACTCGGTTGTCACCCCTTGTGAGGATTTCGGCCTCTCGAAACTTGAAAATATGGTTAAGCACTGCTCAGGTTCTTAGTTTGTGGCAGTTTGCGTCTCCTTGCCTTCCGCCTTTGTCACGCTGCCGTCATGTCCGCCTCACACTCCGTGTCGATACGCCCCTGGGACGCGCGAGTGCTCGAAGCCAATTAACGCTGTCCCCACTCTGATTGGCTGGCGGACGTGGAGACAACAAAGGGCGCACACACGCGCAGAGACAACACCCCGAGGGCGGAGACAGACAACAGCTTGCTTGGAGCGCGCTCGCGGCAACTGCCTACAGAGCCCTTGTGTACGCACTTTCTCAGGCAGTAAAGGTTGTCCAACTCAAACCGTCTTCCCTGACTTTTGATTGGGAATCTTTATCTTGTCGACCACACTACTTTCGACAAGTTAACGCCCTTTCGGGAAGATCTTTGAACCGCTTTCGCAGATATCAGTTAAGTGAGAACGCAGACCAAGTCGAAAAGGTGTCAATCTGGAATGTGGGCTTCGACTTCCAACTGAATTCCCGGGACGCTCTCCTTTACCACTTTATGGTCTCGCAAAATGGCATATTAAAATGGTTAAGCAGGAGTTCCGGTGGGGTCGGGCAAGACGCATGCAAAGGGGAAACGCGAGTAATAATGGGACAATGGTATAGAGAAGGACCCCACTTAACTGTCAGTAGACTGTGGATCGTGCCATACGAAATTTATGGTAAAAGGATTTTTGTGGGTGGGGCAGAAAGCTAGACAGTAAACTGACAAAATGAAAGAAAACACAGAAATTGCCTGGATTTATGCCGAAAGTCTTATCCTACGCTATTGTGCGACAACGGGAATGAGGGTAGTAATTAAACAAAAATCAAAAAGTAAATTTCACGAAATAACCGATTTTGAGTTAAGGTGCGAGGTCGTGGGAAGTAATCGTTGTCGGCAGTGTATTTTCTGCAACGGCCTGCAAATGCATGCCAAGATATAACCCCCTATGACACGATCCGCAGTCCACTGACAGTTAAGTGGGGTCCTTCTCTATACCGTTGCCCCAGTATGGGAGAGAGAGGGGTTTGTGCTGCGTCTAGACGTCTTATTTTGGAAGACGAATTAGGCTTGTAAGTCTATTTTCGTGCTCACTAATGTCGACCTGGTGGTTTGTGCTGCTAGTCAGTCGTACCCCGCGAGGTAGTATTGGTGGCATGTTGTCGTGTGAGTTAGACTATGACGGGGGGAACTCATAAAGCGCCGGCTTCACTCTGTCCTTTCTCGGCCGCCATGTTCCAGTCGGAAGAGGACCGATGATGGACATGGGTGGAGTAGTTGATGTGGCATTAAATCCTCGCCTCCAGGTGCTTGGTCCTCATCAAAGTCTGACACCACAGTTGCGCACCTTTCGAGCGCCCAAAACCCAACGAAAGGGTAAACCGCGCTCGTTAATTCTGATTAGATAAGGTGAGTTTCTTGCGTATGCGCATGGATGTTGAGGATTTTTGAGATTATGAAACAGTCATTGGCAGGGAGGGGGGGGGGGGCGGTTCGGTGGATTTTAAATGGCTACCCAGCTGTCAAAGAGTGAACAACTTCGGCGGAATCTGGACACACGATAGAAGACGCGAGACCTAAGTAAAGCCGGCTGCCTAAGCATCCGACTTATGAGCCACCGACGGCGGGCCTTGACCTTTTCGCATCTTCATTCTCCCCACCGACTGTGGTGTATGGACTCGACCAATTCCAATGCAGTAGGCTGACTGCTTAAACTGGTTCTTCTGGGCAGCCAATCTAGAATTCGTCAGATACTCATCAGGTTCGCCATCTACTAGGGGGGAGGGGGAGGGCATACACAGCTCCATCCTCGCGCACGTGGTTGATTCTGGGCATCGCATGGACCCTAACGAGGCCTTCCGTGTGATTTAAAAGGTCCCACCTAACTACTCCTAACGACTGAACCGGCGCTTACCAGCAACAACAGAAGCGACTCCCATCAGGCTCCGGAGGGCGGTCCTGTGCGCGCAGAATGACCTCTTGCACGCTTCGCGTCTACCGTGGTCAAAGATCGATTAATTGCATACTTGGCTCCGCGCCCTCGTCCCCCTCCGCCCCCCTCCCCCCCTGCAACACGGATCCACGTGACCCTCACGGCCACTTATTGTCTCCTCCCTCCCTACCCTTAGTCACGCACCCCGCTTGTAGGAAAAGACGAACCATAATCGATTAACCTTATCGCCCACACGCTCTACTTTGTACATCTTTTCCATACAAATGTACTAGCCCGATGAGAATTTGTTAAAGAGAATGACTTAGTTCATGTATGAGAAAGTCGGGTCTCTCGTTCGAATCCCCGCAGCTTAGGCGGTTACAGCGCTGGCTACACAAAAGTCTTGCCCTTTCCATTACAGGCCCGAACCCCGCCGAGTTTTGCACATTTCGGTAGTTAACAGTAAATTTTTTCAACCATGATTACAACCGCGCTCGGAAGGCTAGTAGCCGTCAGTCATCATTACAATGTTCGGTGCTGTGTCAGGATCATCCACCTTTGCAGTCGACGGTTCCAAAGGCGCAGACCTTACAGCCTGAATGACTGCAACATGTACTGCGATAGTTTGACGATCACAATCGACAGTGTGTCCTACAGTAGGGTGGATCCAACACCGGCGATTTTTCCGTGAATTAATTTATGGCGGGGCAGACTTTCGCAGCACCTATCTCACTCCATCCTCCCCCGCGAACCTGGGCCCGATGTCAAGACCGGAGGCCGGATCGGGTGCAGAAGCGATGGCCGAATGTCCTTGAACTGTGTAAGCAGGTGAAGCGGACGCGACGGGTTCCTGGCACCGGCACACCATTCTTAATGCGATGGGTTCGCTGGATCCCGACTGGGTCGGTGCGTAATGCAAATATGCGATGACAGTGAGGACAGGATAAGACTGTGACCAGTGAGAGGGGTAGAAGTGTCCAGTTAGGGGTGCCCATGCATGGGTGGTAGGTCGTGCCATGCATTGGTGACTGCACTTCATGGCCCTTAGTTGGCACCCAATTCTCAAATGTGTCTCCTTGAAGCTAGGTTCTGTCTAACGGCCACACCCCGGTAGCCACCTCGATCGGCGAGCTAAATCAGATGGAGGTATCCAATGTTGCTTGTGTCCCCACACCCGCCGGGGCGGGTGTCCTCAACCGTCCATCCACGACCTTCGACGTCGTCATCGACCGGCTCCCCTAAGTGGGAGGGAATAACGACCCAGACCTCCCACCTTCCCTCCCAGAAACCATCAGAGCCGCCCAACAATCCTCCAGTAGGAAGGCACGGGATCCGACGCGATTCCCGCCGAAAATTACAAGCACGATGGCCCTTAGCTAATTGAAAAACTGACGATATTTCGGGAGACTTGGTGTCAAGAACGAGTTCCTCGGGATTTCAAGAACGCGAAAATCGTCCATTTCTACAAGCGACAAGGGAACCGGCAACTCTGCGTTAACCACCGAGGCATATTCCCATTCAACCCTGCAGGAATGATCTTTGCTCGCATCCTCCTCAATCGCCTTAATGACCGCCTAGAACAGGGAATTCTCTAGGAAAGCCAGTATGACCGTCAACGACACCGGAGTATCTCCGTCGCCCGCCAACTACAAGCTAAATACCAGGAAATGCGGACCTGCTTGGACCTAAGAAAGACCTTTAACACGGCGAATCGTGATGGACTGTGGAAAATCACGCCGAAATTCGGTTATGCTGGGCGATTCACGCACATGATAGGAAAGCTTCGCGGAGGATGGTGGCGAGCGTCGCAGACAGTGAGATCGTCTCAGAAGCATCTACACAAGCCAAGGAAGTAAGGCATATTTGCGAAGTTGCCCCTCTAGCCCCTTAATTCTCATGCATTCTGTCTGCTGTGTTTAGCGCCTCCGGATCAGCATACCCTACAGGACCGACAGCAGGCTTCCAAACCTCCTACGTATTCAGGATCCAGCACGAATTTGTTCACGACTTGCGCATCGTGGACGACAGCGCGCCCCACAACGCGACAGAAGCAGATATGCAACAGACCTCTTCGCCGCCGGCTGCGCCTGCTTCCGGCTGACAGTCGATATGGACAAAACCGGAGTTCTGCACCAACCACTACCCAACACTGCATTCAATGTTCCTGGCAACCACGCCAACGACATCCAGTCGGAAATTGTGGATAATTTCACTTACTTAAGAAGGATATCCTCGCTGTGTCAAGGTCAATAACGAAGCGGCTCATCGATTCTCGAAATTCGGCCAGGCCGTCGACCCGCTGTAGAACGCAGTATGGAGTCGCGGTGGTTTTGACCTCAATACCAAGCTGAAGATTCACAAAGCTGTCATCATGACGACGCTGTTGAATGGTGTGGAGACCTGAATAGTCTGCAAGAAACAAGCGAGAAGACTCAGTCCCGTCCACCTCGGTTGTCTTAAGAGAATCGTAAGACTGAGGTGGCAGGACTGTATCCCGGAAGGGGAAGTTTTGGATCGGGCCGGAATCTGCAGAATCCGCACCACTTCGTGGGAATAGACGATGAGCTACTACTCTGGCGAATCCTCTACGAGGATGTCTCGATAGAGGCTCAAACAGGACATTTCAGCACACTCTACTGCACTTATAAATCAACCAGAAAACCCTGTAAGACCGGGCACAGGACCGACTGTTCTGTAGGAGGGCAGTGAAGACTGGAACAGAAGACTATGAAGCCAACAGGATAACCACTACCAGAGCCAAAAGAGATGCTCATAAGTCTCCGACTCGCAAATCCAACACCTAACACCTTTCAACATGTTAACGCTGTCAGCGGACTTCCCGCTTGCAGGCTGGTCTCATCAAATATCTCGAGACCAGATGCAACAACAGCCCAACAACCCCAGCGGCTGCATCCACAATCGCTCTCATCGTCGCCGCTGTACCAACCTCCATGGAGAGCACGGTGATAACCTCACTCAGCATCGATCAGTACCCCGTCGATGCCCTGCCGACGTCGATCGCCGCCATCTCCATCATTTCTGCCACAACCTCCGTGACAGCGGCGATTATTACCAGCTGTCCCACTGCTGCCACCTCGTCAACCACCAGCAATGTGTACTTGATACCAACCTGTACCCTTTACGATCGCACATGGGTCTTACTCATCGGCCTGGCCGGTCACCTGCGAATCCAGCGTCCAGAGACTGCTGAACCCGTGCCTGGAGCACCAACCTACAGTAGCCTCCACTATCCACACTGCCCCCGAATACTCACAGCGGAATTGATCGCAGTCTCGACACACCTAGCACCTCCTGCATATCTACTATGCCTAGCTCAAACCACAGCCTACCGCCCATCACACACCGTCATTAGCTCCACCACACTCAGCACCTCTTGCACATCCACCGTACCTAGCTCAAGCTACACCCTGTCGCCCAGCGTGTCTACTATCAGCAGCTCCACCACTGCCGCCGTCTCCGAAACCGACGCTCACACCGTCGACTTTTCTTGTCCCCACCGTCGCCAGAGACTCCCCTTACACATTCGCCCGGTCGGTCATATGTGAGTCCATCGAACAGAGACTGGCAAACCAGTACCTTGAGCACCCACGTACACTCACCGTAACCCCCTCAACTGCCCTCACTGCACTCGCACATTCGCTCACCGCATGGGCCTATTAGGCCACATGCGCATTTACGAAGACCTGGGGCAGGCAACCACCGGCTAAGCCACACCATCACGTCTTCGTTCATCTGCATCACGCAACATCACCGTCGTCCAGTACAAGCATCCAATTGTCACGTGCCACGCAGGTGGGAAGTGTGCGCCTCGACTCCGTCTCCATGCAGCGACCGGCAAACCAGTGCCGGAGGTCTCCAAATACACTCGCCACATCCGTCTCTACTGTCCATACTGTCTACGCACGTTTATTCACCTCACGGGCTTATTCGGTCGCATGCACCTGGCCAGCAGCTGCGTCGACGTGGGAAAGCCGCGTGTGCAGGTGTTCGTCGTTCGTCTTTGTAGCGTGACCTCCCCATTATCAACTGCATCTTTCTCATTATGTTGTGGATACCGAGGACGCCAGTTCTTTCAAGGATCTCACTGTCTGGGATCCTTTCCTGCTACTTCCCCTACAGCATTCTTCGAGCAGAGCCGAGGTAAGAAGGGCTGAGCCCTTTAGCTTGACCTTAATAAACGGCCCGCAGCTCAGCTCCATACAAAGGAGTTTTCGGAGGAACAGCCTTGTAAGTCCTCAGTTTTCAGCTTATTAGGATGCCGTGACTGAAAGTTCCAGATGTAGTGGTTTAGCCGGCCGAAAGCCTGACCAGTTTTGGGACCTGACTTACGGTATCGTCACTAGTCTTGATGTTTCTTGAAATTGCACTCTGGAGGCACGCGAATTTCCCCACTGTTGGTAGACGGGTTCCATCAACTTTGATGCGGGTCTCGGCGTAGTCGGGATAATTGTCATTAAGGCGTTTCGGGTGCTGACGAGGTGCGCGACCGCAGGACTCTATTACAGTGGCCTGGGTGGTATTCCCCGGCTACCTTCCCTGGATTTCGGCAGTCGTATCTGCAGCGTATCTGGCTCGGGCCGTCAGGACATCATGCCACAAACGCGTGACAAGCGAACGATCAAGGTCATGGCCCCCCTGTTCACACCTTCTTTGTGCTGATTGGCCACCCATTAGCCTATGACAGTCCCCCTTGCCATATACCCGGCCGTTCCCACAAGCCACCTCACTTGTGCTGTCTATCGTACTCAGTACACGTCCTATTTCCAATTACCCTTCTGTTTTGCATACATAACATTGGCGACGCAGCCTAACGAACATGTCTTCATTGCTGCCTACACCGTTATCTTTCTGGCCAAAGAACACCCAGAAGCCCTCAAATGACTCGTGGTTGCAATGGAGGAAGACATTTGAGGATTATATTGAACTGCTCCCGATTTTGTCACCCACGATTGTACTAGACGTCCCATCTAAGTTGAAACTACTTCGGACGAATCTCGGAGAGTTGGGACAACGATATTTCGATGCCCTCAATCTACAAAAGGCTATAGATCTCCATACAGCCTTCTCAAAACTCGAGTCAGCGTGGGGAGAAAAAGACAACGTCTTTCTCAGTCGCTATCGGTTTTGTCAAATGCGTCAAGAATCCAATCAATGTGTCAGTGATTTTATTACTAATCTGACTCTGGCCATCCAGGACTGTGGGTATAAAGAGATCAAGGCAGACAACTTCGAGCACGCAATGCTCTTTCAGCAGTTGATCGTCGGTCTGCGCGATGAAAAAGCTCGGGAAAATCTCTTATCAGAGAAGAAGGATTTGTCATGGGAGAAAGCCTGTGATATCGCCAGTCATCGGGAGCGCGTGCGACAAAACCTTCAGCAGCTGAATCAGTCAAATGATGGAGTGATAGCATCCTTGGAATCTGAAATGGCTGTCTCCCTAGTCAACACTGCTGTGTCTTCACCTAAACAGCGACCCTCAGCTCCCTCAAAACAACTACCATCCTGCTACCGTTGTGGTCAGCATCATATCCGGTGGTCAGACTGTAGACACCAGAAGACGGTATGCCAGTTTTGCAAGAAAGTCGGCCACATCGAACGAGTGTGTTTCTCCAAAAGACGAGCGAATACTAACACGCATGCAACCTACCCTAATCCAACTGGGGATGGCGAGGCGATACTCCGAATGTTTTCGGCCAACGCGCCGCTCCAATCGCCCTACACCATCACGCTTCCGGTTGATCACCATCCCGTGAAGTTTGAAATCGACACTGGCTCAGCTGTTACTCTCATCAATGAGGCCTCCCTTCCGAAATTACCCTCACTCCTTCCGGCCAGCTCAACATTCCGTAGTTACACTGGACAGAACGTAGAGGTTTGAGGGGTCTTTACAGCCGAAGTCGAGCATGATGGAGAACTTCATTACTTGCCGGTTCATGTGGTGAGAAGAAGCCAGCAACCAAATCTCCTT
This sequence comes from Spirometra erinaceieuropaei, assembly GCA_902702965.1. NCBI lineage: Eukaryota > Metazoa > Platyhelminthes > Cestoda > Diphyllobothriidea > Diphyllobothriidae > Spirometra > Spirometra erinaceieuropaei. The sequence goes on along the minus strand of CACRXP010000007.1, from coordinate 2,961,062 downwards.
GGACGGAATTGGATTAAATGCGTGCCTTCGGTGCTATCCTATGTACATCGGATTGGTGTAAATCCGGCTTTAGATTCAATTTTGGTAAATCATAAGGATCTATTTCGTGACGATTCTACTACCCACTACCGCGGTCCACCTGTTAAGTTCCAGTTTCAGTCAGATTTCCGGCCCCGGTTCTTCAAAGCTCGTACAGTCCCCTATGCAGTCGCACCGAAGGTCGAAGAAGAGCTGGATCGCCTACAGAAAGCAGATATTATTGAGTCCGTGCAATATTCGGAATGGGCAGCCCCAATAGTTCCTGTTCTTAAAACCGATGGTTCTGTGCGTATCTGTGGCGACTACAAGCTGACAATCAACTCAGCAACTAAACTGAACCCCTATCCTCTCCCGCGCATCGAGGATCTGTACGCATCTCTCTCGGGTGGTCATCAGTTTTCAACTTTGGACCTAAAGCATGCCTACAACCAAGTCGTCCTAGATACTGAATCCCGAGACGCCACCACCATCAATACGCATCGGGGTTTATTTCGATATAAAAGACTACCATTTGTAGTAAGTTCGGTTCCCGGTTTATTTCAATGCTTGATTAATAACCTCGTGAAGGATATACCTCACGTTTGCGCATATCTTGACGATATATTAGTTACCGGCCCATCTGAACATAGTCATCTAGAGACTCTAAACATCGTGTTAGGACGTTTAGAGGACGCCGGTTTTAAACTCAGGAAAGATAAGTGTACTTTCCTTGCCGACTCGGTAGACTACCTAGGCTTCAGGGTGGATAAAACTGGCCTCCATCCACTCGAACATAAGCTCAAAGCCTTGAAGACGGCGCCGCGCCCCAACAATACTAGTCAATTGCGTTCATTCCTGGGGTTGGCCACCCACTTTAGTCGCTTTATGAATCAATCGGCTACAATTCTAAAGCCTCTTTATCGACTACTTGAAAAGAATCGTTGCTGGCACTGGTCGGAGGTCGAACAAAGTGCTTTTGAACAAGCGAAGGCGGCTCTTACCTCCTCATCTGTCCTAGTTCACTATGACCCCGAAAAGCCTACCATACTGAAATGTGATGCGTCTCCGTACGGCGTAGGTGCGGTCCTCATGCATCGAATGCCTTCTGGTGCGGAGATGCCGATTGCCTTTGCATCAAGAACCATGTCACAGGCGGAAACCAACTATTCGCAACTAGACAAAGAGGCCTTAGCAATAATGTTTGGCCTACATCGCTTCCACCTGTATCTTTTTGGCCGACCCTTTGAGATTCACACTGATCACAAACCCCTCTTAGGTTTGCTGGGAGAAAAACGAGGGATACAACAGATGTCCTCGCCGAGAATGCAACGTTGGGCACTCACTTTGACTGCTTACACGTATGAAATGAAGTACATTACAGGTAGTGCAAACGTAGTGGCTGACGCCTTGAGTAGGCTGCCTATCGTGGACGTTGGCATTAACGGGGCACCTGGTTTTGAGACGGTGAATCTTTTGCGGAACCTAGTCAACTCACCTGTAACCTGTCAACAAATTCGACAGTGGACATCGAGAGACCCTCTCCTGAGTCGGGTAAAAAGAGCCTTGCAATATGGCTGGCCGTCCTCTACCTCCTCTGATTTTCAACCATTCTTCAGCCGTCAGAACGAGTTAAGTCTACAAGACGGATGCATACTATGGGCAATCGTGTAGTTGTGCCACCACAAGGCCGACGGGCCATCCTCAGAGACCTGCATAATGCTCATCCTGGTACAGTTAGAATGAAAGCTCTCGCCCGCAGTTATGTTTGGTGGCCCAAAATTGACGCAGATATAGAAAACGTGGTGAAAGCATGTCACGTGTGCCAAAGAACACAGAAGACCTTACCGAAGGTTCCTCTGAAGCCTTGGGCCTGGCCCGACTCACCGTGGAAGAGGGTACACGTCGATTATTTTGGACCATTCCAAGGCCATATGGTTTTGGTGATAGTTGACGCCCACACGAAATGGATAGATGCGATTCCGACAGGAAATTCTTGTTCTTCACTGACTACAATCAACAAGTTGCGAACCGTTTTTTCTACTTTTGGGATACCTGAAATGGTCGTTTCAGACAATGGTCCGGCCTTTACTAGTGCAGAATTTAAAGATTTCATGGAGAAAAATGGAATTAGACATTTAACTACTGCCCCGTACCACGCTGCTTCAAATGGCCTCGCAGAGCGTGCAGTCCAGACAATAAAGCACGGACTAGCCAGACAGACAGAAGCGGACTTGGCCACCAAGTTGTCACGCTTTCTGTTCAGCTATCGCATAACACCGAACGACTCAACCGGTGCTTCGCCTGCAGAATTGATTTTCAAGCGGCAGTTGCGCACACGACTCGACCTGCTTAATCCATCAACGCAGGATAGGGTCATTGCAAAACAGACGAAGATGAAAGAACGTTATGATGTGAACACCCGACCACGAGTCGTCGCGCCTAACGAAAGTGTCTACACGCGACTGGAACACGAAACGAACTGGTGTCCAGCGGTAGTTCGAACAAGCGAGGGGCAAATAGTGGAATTAGAGTTAGAAGATGGGAGAATTGTGCGTCGACATCTGGACCAAGTTCGAAGCCGAACGGACACAGCAAGTAGAGAATTCGGAAAGTTCGAACTGCCAGCAACCCTTGATAGGGATCCAGACATCCCGAGGACTGAACCCCTACCGCCTGCACAGAGCACTACGCCACCGACCGAGGCGTATGTTCCACCTCCTTCTACCTCGTCCAGCACTAGCTTAGGGGCATAGGAGCCAGTGACCGCACAAAGCGGCGCAGAGGTAGAAAATACCGCCCTGAGAAGGTCGACCCGAATCCGCAAACCTGTCCAACGCTTTCAGGACGAATCTTATTAGAACATTGTCTGACTATCCACTATTACCTTTACTGTTCCCCCCCTCATGCTCTCCACTTTAGGGTGGAGGGATGCAGCGTATCTGGCTCGGGCCGTCAGGACATCATGCCACAAACGCGTGACAAGCGAACGATCAAGGTCATGGCCCCCTGTTCACACCTTCTTTGTGCTGATTGGCCACCCATTAGCCTATGACAGTCCCCCTTGCCATATACCCGGCCGTTCCCCCAAGCCACCTCACTTCTGCTGTCTATCGTACTCAGTACACGTCCTATTTCCAATTACCCTTCTGTTTTGCATACATAACAGTATCCACTTTTAAATTTTGTATTTTTTCCGGTTTGGAGGTCACACGCCTGCTAAAATTCAGTCGGCGTTTTGCAATATCATGTAATACAGCATTGGATGACAGCTTACTTGACAGTCGCCTGCGCATCTGCAGTTGAAGCCTCACATAGAAGACCAGACGGCAGTAATTTGTCCAGGAGCCGGCACTGCATATCGTCATAGTTAGGAGTACGTAATGAGGGTCAGGCTTCAGAACTACGACATTGTTCAGCAAATGGCAGTGACGCGGACAAGGAGGCATTCGCATTACTTTCCTTTTTTTTTTTATCTAAAGTAGGAATGTGTTGATAAGATAAGGCTGTGTTCCGAGCAGGTCTACAGAAGGAGAAGGTCAATGCTTTTGCTGTTGCCGGTCCCAAGGTGTCCGAGTACTCTTCCTCTTCAGCATTGTCAATGGCGACGCGGAAAATGACTTCACCAAGAACAACTAGTTTGCCACCCTTAAGACAGTTGCTGAGAGGGCGTACGGCCTTCGTAGAACATATTCCTCACGTCCTAGGAGCTGGTCTTTGGGGAGATGAAACGTTGACGCTGATGGTAAGTTCGTTCCCACTGAGTGAGAGCGTCATGGTCATGGGGCGACCATTCACGCCCTATAGCAGCAAGACAGTCGTCTAATGACGTCCCTGATGACGAAGACGAATCCAACTTCTGGGCACGTCGTCTTTGAACATCCGCCCCGGAATTTGTATCCGACACCAACTGTCTCCAATTGTCCCTGCTAAGAGAAGCTGGTTTCATTGAGCCGCACTGTCCCCTTTATAGCGGACTATTTCACGGACGACCAAAGCAGCCCTTTTTTCGACCTTTTTTTCAATGAAATGTTTGAAAGCATACGAAAATTCCAGGCTGCAAAGATGAGCAGTGTAATTTCGATCAGGTTTCCGATGGCGCATTTTAACAGCAATTTATAGGGCATCTTTTTAAACCCCTCATCGCAAGAAAGTAAGCAGTGTAACACCTGCATATGGCTTCTAAGTCATCTCAAGCGGTCGCCAAATTCCACCATGGGTTGCAACTTTTTTAAAGGCAATAACGACCGGAATTGGCCTGGGTCATGTATAGGATAAGATGTCGCACTCTTCGACAAAGGAAGGGAGGTTGGGTATTAATTCAGGATTGTTGGGTGTGGAAACGCATACAGCGGACACTCTCGTCTGATTTATCCGGCTAACGAAAGACGGTTTCCAGTGTGTGACCGTGGGGCTAAACAGAGGTGAGAGCGGGATGTCGGGACGGGGCGGAGCAAATATATCCACGATGTTCGACGATGCGTTTTTTTTGGGGGGGGGGGGGGGCATCAGTGTATCGTTTATAGCTGCTTTTTACCACCATAGTCGTGCCTGCACTACCAGGCCCATTTGGCGTCGTTTGGGCTGCATTTTCGTGCCTGGTAATTATCAATATGGCATTTGCTGCAGAGTGTAGTCTCAAATGTAAGGTTACGCAATTTTCATCCAAAAGTATCGATAGACTTGGTGCCATCGTACGGATACAACGTAGGTTCCCGCTCACAGTACTCCATACACCTCGCAAAGTGTGCACACGCAAACATTGAAACGGTCATAGCCGGCCATTTGAACATGGGACCCCTCGGCTAGGGTGGCACACACCACTTGACCCTGCTACCACAAACCCGTAAATGCAGTTGACATCACTGCCTCTATCCCAGGCACGGATCGACACCATCGGCAAACCCCCTGGCCTAACCAGCGGTCACAGCTACAAGGGTCAATGAATCGGTGTTCTGTGCATAAAAACTTTTATATCGCGCCTTTTATTTGCTCCTGTTAACCACGACTTGATTTGGTGACTGTGGAATCAAAATTTACAACCACTACTTTTGACAGTTACATGGAATTGTCAGCAGAATTTAAGCATGTTTTGGTATAATTAAAAAGGGATGGAATGCTAACGGATTTATTTTAAAATTAAAAACTCGATTTAAAGGGGGAGCTTGACGAATAAAAAATACAGATACACAGAAAGAAATTAGACCTTAAGACTTCTTTTGTATATCACTGAAAGTTAATACAGCGTGCCATCCTATTCAATCTTTTATATTTTATGAAACCTTTCAGTACTGCGGCTTTTGTGGAATCTTTCGTTCAATACGTGCATTCCACGGCCACACAAATTAGTACCGGATAGGTTAATTTGAGCACACACTGCGTTTACAAGTTTCTTTCGTATTGTTGCTGGAATCAAACTGGAATTCAGCATAACGATTTTAATTATTAAAAGACCTTAGAGATCCTTGCAGGTTTCAAAGTTTCTTGTGTTATAATCTATAATCGACAATTCAACATCGGCAGCACTTTCCTATCTTCCACAGTATTTCTTCCAGAACCATACTCATTTTGAAACCTGGTATTGACTATCCATGCTACCGAATTTCTAGTGGTTACAGTAGTAAGAGCAGTGGTAGTAGTAGAGATGAGAGTGATCGCAGTGGCGGTTGTGTTCGCGGTAGCGACCACTGCGTTATTGGTGTCAATGGTGGTAGCTGTGACAATGACTTTATTGGAAAGAGTGTGAATATTGATGGTAGTAGTAGCAGCAGCAGTGGAAGTAGCTATAGTGGGTGTGATAGTAGTAGTAGTTGCTGAGGTAGTAATGATGGTGGTGACACAGCGACTAATCGGTGTGAGTGTTCCCAGGGCGTCACAATAATCACGGTCCAGTCCCATTTTAGAGGAGAAGGGGGAAGACACCAGGAGGAGTGGTGTGTTCTGGTGGCTGCTAGATACCCCAGCGCTGGGCCAGCTGCAGGCCAGCGCTCGTCCGTGCGCAAGGGTGACATGGGCGTGAGTGAATAAGCGTTATATGAGGGTCAGTCAGTGCCGGTCTGGTCAGCTGATTGCGTGATAGTGAAGTTTGTGGTCGCCCGTGATTAGCTATCCTCAGGGCTGAATGTGTTCACGTTCTGGCGCTCGAGGGTCGTGACCACATGAATCCTAACATGGCGTGGGTGCCAGAGGCAGAAGGCTAAACCTCGTTTGAGGAGTTACAATAGTACTAATTTTGCCCCTCAAACTGACCACGCGGTGCATGCGCTCGGCCAACACATGGTCTGAATAGGAATCCGACATGTTTTACCGGAGATTTGCACTAGTAACAAATGCCAACATTGGGCTGCAGTGGCCAGAATATATGGAGGCTCACACCGCGTCGCTTGGAATTCTCACAGTGTATAAAGTCTTAGTCAATTTCCATTGTGAATCAGGGGCTGTGATGATAAGCATAACTACAAGTTTACGCCGTGCCGGCCACCTGCGCCCTCTTCCACGTCCAGTCTTATTGTCGCTGTCTTGACACCGGGTTCAAATGGGAAAGGGTGAGAAAAAGCGGTAGATTTAGCGAAAGTCCACTATCACTTTCAGCTAACGCACACGCATGTCACCATCCTGCCCCCACCCTGCTGGGGAGCACACGGTGGACATAGTCGACAACGATGGTCGAACTGTCAATAGTGCACGTTGTGCCAGTTTTGTCAGTAGTGTTGGTAGTAGACGAGGTGATGGCAGCGTCATTCTCTGTAATAATGGTCGTGGTAGTTGTAGTAAGGATAATATCTGAAGTATTGCTAGTAATACTGCATGATTTCGACATTGCTAGAGTGGTCTACACTGAAGTGCGTGATATAAAGTGTAATTAATGTGGAATACTCCTTTCACTCCTGGGTTACAGTATGGTTTGCTGTGGCGGAATATGCCAGAAGTGGCCGATGCGACGTAGTCATTTCCTGATACGTGTGAAAAAAGGCATGATTTGAACTTAAACCCTTACTGCAATAGTTGGCTTTACTTTGCCATGGCTCATAATCCGAAAACAAGATAAGTTTGAAAAATACTTTACTCCATTTTGGCACTTTTTCCTTTCCAAACTATTATTGACTTCCGTTTTACGCTGGCGTAAAAAAACAGATTCCCGGATGCCTGGCCTTATTATTAAGAAGTAGTAAATACTGTACCATTGTATCTCAGGGTGTCTAATAGTATCATGCGGTTGAAGGTTAGTATTAGTGGCTGGTTGTAGAGGCCATGTTCTATTCCCTAAATAGACTTGTCCTTTCTGTTCTTATAGACCGCCTGTAGTGGGACTGCCTATATCCATATTTCCATACTTTTACATTCATCTAATTTGTGACAAGTGGTGAGCCTGTAACCGATTTTTTTTGGCCTGGCACTTCTACTTAAGCGTAATTTCCGTTTTCGGGTTTCTAAGAACGAGCACTGTTGGGGGTTTAATTTGGAGGCGCCGCAAATTTGGTTAGCACTCAGGTTTTACAGGCTTCCAGCAATACATTATCCTCTTTTGTGTATCAACCATCTTTGCATCAATAATTCTGCTGCTTAAGCAATCCCTATTTCCTCCTATCTTCCTCCAGGCGGTTTTGTGAATAAAATTACTGGTGTGCAAACGTTAATGAGGGACATCCATGCTGCCTTGGCGGTTGAATACTACACCATATTTTCACACCAAATCGAAGCGAGGGGTAAGAAATAAAGTGAATGACCTAAAGTAAGGGGACATTTTTGATTTTAAGTTGCAAGCCGTCTGTTTCGTAAGTGGAAGGGCACAAGTAATATAGAATCAAAAAATCGTTTGCCCCAGTTCAACATCATGCCTCCAAAGCATATCTAATCTACATATTCGTTGAGCACACCAATGTTGATCCGACGTTTCACGCTTTGCTTACTCTTCCCCGTAAAAGAATAAACATCAAAGAATTCAGAGATTTTCAGATAAACCGTTTGCATTTAGCAGAGTCATGAGATTTTTAGAACGTTTTATAGACGAATTATATCAGTTATTGCGTTTTGTTTGTCTACACGACAATAGGAGCGTCTGTTTGACTTAGGTGTGTCACTTCAACAACTGGACCGAAATGGATTTGTCCAAGCCTCCAGCGCCTTTAAAAGCCATTACTATGGCATGCAAATGTGCCCAAGAGCACGAAGAGCGCGACAAGGTTGTTGCTTATTACTGTAGGTTTTATTTGTTATATGTTATTAAGCACAGGCCGCATGTACGCCGTTCAAACAGGCGTAAAAATTGACGCGAAGTCAAAAGAATGCTCGGCTTTCCTTGGTGCATTATTAGATAATCTGGACGCAATGAAACTTGCACTTAAGAATGATGAGCGCATTTCGTCAGAACTCCACGGCCAGGCATACATCGAAGAGTATGCGCAGAAGTTGTTCGCCTTTGCGTTTAAGCGAGACGAAGCTTCCGACTTTGGCCCGTAATTTGGCGATAAACACTAAATACTTTTTAGTGCCACAATAAAATCTTTTATGACTGCAGGAATTTTGATGGATGTACTATCCTTCTTTGGCGAAGTTCCCGCAGAGGTATATTTCCTTCCTGACCGTCACTTTGCCAGATTGTGAAGGCTCGGAAGTACGCAAAGTATAAGGCTCTTTATATAAAAAGATGCCTGGATAATGGTGAAGTTCCCGTTGCGGGTCCCGCTTCTGTTGATGATGCATCTTCGGTTCCCGGTAAGATGGTTGCGCTTTTCTCCTTTACAACCGTTTGAAAAGAATTGATACATGCTTTAGAAGTAAACACTTAATCATAAATCTCCCCAAAGAATTAAAACATGTCTGCGAAGTCATTTTCAAAGGAACAGATGCCCTTCTTAGTCTAAGATATGACTGGTTCCTGTGGCGATGTCATCCTCCACGCAGCTCTAATTAATTTCGACAGACGGCGGCTGACCTCATCTTTAGGGGCGGGTTTTGCGGTGACATTACTTGTCGACGGACTGGTTAATCAGGCCTGTAGGCGACCTCTTACCTTGAATCTCGCGGGGTGTTTAACCACGGTTTTGCGAACCTAATTGGCCAGGCGCAGTGAAGGCATGATATTGTCGGGTCTGCCAATTATTGTCGCCATCAGGGGGACGAAACAACGAAGACCACGGTGGGATGGAGTTACACTTAAATAATTTAGATTTATGCTTCTCCTACCTCTGTGCTTCCTTAAGAAACTACAAAATTAGATAAAACACTATAATGTGCTTGGGGATTTGTAGGAGAACCAGCAGTATCATTAACCAACAAACTGAATAGTCGGGGCCTTCTTTTGCTAGAGATTTCCACGGGTTTTATCCAAGACCAAACAGAGAGCTGAACAGATATTTGTGGAGAAAACTAGAGGGGAGCGAGACGACTCGAAAATAAAAATCGGACAGAAACATCTGAAATGGAGCGAAGACTTGGTGCCAAGATTAATTACCAGACGGGATTCCTTGCAGACTTTCATAAGGTAAGAAGGTGGAACATTTTCCCATCTCCCATACATCGGGGTCATGTTGCCGCCAGAAGAACGGCTTACTGACGTCCTAATTTTCCAAATTTAGGCCGCCGTTGCAATATCCGTATCGTCACCGAATCCACGTTTACAGGGCATCAGTCGGGAGTACCGCATTGTGCGCGTAGGAGCACAGCAGGAATCGGAATTCCCTGATCACTAGTGTGCGGATTTCGTCTCAGATGAGACAGTACACACGCGCTGTGATAACATCGTGAGGATATTGTGTACCACCTAGAGGCATAGGCGAGGCGCTTTCAACACGTCTTTATCGCTCGCTCCATAAGTGCAGTGCTGCCACTTTGAATTCAACATCTCTGTCCCAATCGAGTTTTCGAAGAACAGCTCCAAATATCTCAAAAAAAGTCTATCGGACCATTTAGATGGTTCTTGGACTTTCGGTTTTCGACTTCCGTCGCTGGAGAAGATATTAGGCCGAGCTCTCCAGATCCGCGACTCCTGATTATTGTGCGAAGTAGTACTCATCGTGACATCACCGGGGCCCGTTTGATCGGACACATGATCACATCTGTACCAAGTGAGTGAAGTACAAGGGTTGGGCTAATTTGGGGACCCGTTTCCCCGTTGTGAAGTTGTAAACCAAGGAGCCCGTTGTCAGGAGCATTTAAACCTGACGCCTTACCACCTGAGCCGCGGGCCGCGAATCAACCGCTCTGTACTGATAAGAACCGGGCAACTTAAATGCCCAGTGTTTACTCTTTCCGCCTTCAATTAGCCAACACCAAAACCAAAGTCTGGAAGATTCGGAATCACCACTCTAGCCAGTACCGTCGTGGAAACCTAAGTCAAACACTACAGCCGAACTACGGGCCTCGATCCCGCCCACGTTGAAGACCGTGCAGGTGATTTGCATGTAGCCCTAATCGGTCGGACAGCATCCCAGAACAAAGCAGTTCTCTAAATTTTGCGACTGCATACGAAATCCTAACTCGCCCCCCCCTCCCCCCAGGGCGTGTGCGCTCTTACCGCATATACACTGTTTCAATGAGCGTTACGCGCAATAGTAGCTGGCAGAATGTGGCCTCTTAGGTCAATAGTTCGAAGGTCAGTAGCTAATATTTACATCAAAGCTAACAGCCCACGTTCAAATCTCACGCCGCACAGCCTGCGTTTGAGGTTTTACCTACTCACGACTACGTCCCTGACTTTGTCGGAGCGCCGCTTTGGGGCATGCATAGATGAAGGTTGGTCACTAGGGTCGTCCCTTTGGCCAAAGCCGTTGAAAGAAGCAGCTGTACAAAACATTTCGGATCGTAAACCTCATGCACTCACTGTAGTAAGCACATTTGCGTTTTTTTTTACAAAAAATCCAAGAGTGCTTTTTACCGTCAAACTAACGGCGAGCCTGACACTGTTACGCGTTGACTAAAACAAACATCTACAAAGTATCCGGAAAGTCTTCGTTTTTTAAAACTAGGAAACCATCACAAACCATACTTGGGAAACCGTTATGACAGTCTTTTGAAGTGATATTTGATTTTAAGAACGAAACCAGCGTTGCCACTGCCCATAACCATCACGGTGAAACTTACCAAGCAAAATCGTGGTTAGCATCTTTCCATACGAGACGTAGGATTGACTTGTAGGCCGTTTCAGGCATCTGAAGTAGCGTGACATAGCCAGCGGTTGGGCGGTGGATATGCTATAAAGAGCCGCAGGTTTCAACTTAAACGTAACATTTCCTAGAACGTAGAGACCAGACCAAGCAGAAGGAAATGCATACAGTTGGCAAGACAGCGCGTGCGATATGACTGATTCTGCGTCATTGTCTACGCAGCCTTCCGGTTTCCCACCCTGGTCCTCAGCTGCCTCGTGACCCGGACGGGAGTCGGCTTCATAAATGTGGATTGCATGAGAAACCTCGGCCACTGGCCTGTGAAATGGGACAGTTGACAGAACAAGTGGCCGAATGGATGAATTTTCCCGGGTAGCTCAGTCGTTCACAATCCGCTCGGTTAGATGAGAGGCGCAGACGGCGCCCCAACGGGGTCACTGCCGAATTTTCCATAAGCTATCGCGTTTATAGTCATGTTCCTGGGACAAAAATATGCAAAAATTCCCATTCGTTTTGCCGTTATCTTCCATCGGCTGTATTCTGCCCAAAATATGTGCTAAAAACCAGTTGGTAGACCAACAGGCAGTTCGGTTTACAACTTTCTTAGACTTAGACTGATCATTCTTACATTTTATACTCTCCACTCTATCTACTGCCTTTTGCGTCCCTCATCCATCTATCCACCCAGGTGGTAACTTCTGCGTGATGTCTAAAACGGCGACTTACGAAACCAGATGCACGGTCTTTGCACAATCAGAGCCACTCAGACACTGGTTCCTACTGCATCCCCTGAGCTGGTGGCAATAACGTTGCGGTACTTTGTAGGTCTACATGATGTGACGAATGATGTTTCATGGTAATTACAAGTAGTTAGTAGTCGTGGAAGCCGGGTACATCGGCCTGACTTCATGTTGGGCTAGATTGAAGTCAATTTTCCTGCCGCATTTTATTACCGTCACATTTTCTTTCTGGCCCATACTGGCGCACCTTCAGCGCGGTCACTTCCGACTGACTTTAGAATCCTATCTCTTACCAAGTGGTTTCTACCTCCTTAAGGAAGTAGTCTGGGGGGTTTATGCGCTGTGGGCTTCAACTACCGAAGAAGCAAACGCGCGTCCTAATTTTATGTTTTTTTAAAAACGTCATCTGTAGGTGATGTTAATCTGGTTCTTGTATCCCTGTTTTGCCGCGTCCTTAAACATCCTAAATCGGGTCTGGTTTCTGGCATGCGTTAAGAGAACCACGTGCCGGCAGACAGAATCAGTCTGCAGAGCTCGAATCTGCTGTTGTTTTGTGTTCACCTTGAGGCTTCTGCTGTTCGCCTGTTTATCACGATAATCAGCCAGGAGCCATTTTACCTAACTACCGCGGTCTGTCCCTATCTTACCTCTTCCTTGCAGATCTCAAGAGCCTCTCTAAGCCCACGGCGGACGCCAAACCCACCTCGCAGCCGCCGGCACCCCCTAAGGAGGCTTCCAGCGGAAGTCCTGGGAAGGCGGACAGCTCCCAGGCTTCGCCCTCCAAGGAGCCGGCCCAAAGTGGGGGGAAGTTAGACCCTAAGCTTACTGCATTAGCCGTAAAGCATGCCAAGTACGCCATCAGCGCATTGGATTATGACGACCGGACCACTGCCATTAAGAACCTCCAGGAGGCCCTCAAGTACCTGACCACTCAGTGATCTACCAGCTGTTCTCATTCCTTCGATCCTAACGCTTTCTCTCCATCTCTATTTTCTATACAGAGACCTGATGTCGCGCTTCCTTTTATGGGAGTGCCCCCCCTACATTGTCCCTCATTTTTTCGTTTATGAATTTCTTATTTTGGTCCTGCTTTTGCATCCCGTTCGGCAGACATTGCACTTGCCATTCAAGGGGACAGGCGGGAAGCCGGGGGCGGATAGTCCCAACTACGGAACAGACGTGAGTGCAGTAATTTCCCTGTAGAGTTTCTGCCACAAATTTGGAGTGTTAACATCAGGGCGATGAAACCGCCGCAGATAAGGGTAGCTCGCTGGTTATAATACCTACAAGTCATGAGTTTAAAAAGCGTTTTTGGGAGATATGCGTCACCCTCCATCCTTGTTTCGACCTTGTCTCGAGCGTTGTTGAGTGTTGGGGGTTTGGCGACCGCTGTCAGTTCCACTAATTGTCGCATGACCCGCGGGTACAAAGTAACTTTCCTGCAGATTTGCGAGTTTGGCACAAAATGACATTCACAGATCTGGCTTGATTGTCCGACGGGATACGGGCATTTGATTGCTCAACGCAGCCCAGGGGTATGGCCGATTGAAGGTGACAGGCAATGTCCCTTCTGGAGCAGAAGGAGTTCCTTAGATTCCTGTGGGATCTACTAAATGACTTCTCGGATTCCGGCTAGACGCCTTGTCGGACAGATCGCGCTACTTGAGGCCATTGGTCCACATCTGCAGACCACAAGGCTCGAACAGTCCAGGAGGCCGGTTAGGGGGTGGCTTGCCGGTCAATAGTCGCATAGGACGGTTTGGTTGGGGGACGGTTCCCTTGGCTTATGTATCAACGCAGTCTGCCTCCACGTCAGCTTAGGCTTTTGAGTCGATGCGGAATGGGCGGCGAGGCCGCATTTGGTGGTGAACTGCATTCACCATTTCCTTTTGCCGCTCTAGTTTGCGAGTTTTAGGTAGCTGATGTGTCAGTTGTGTGCCCGATTGCGTCGTTGACCTTATCTCTACATGCTCTTCGATTGCTTTCCCGCCGTGCCTGACTGCCTACTCCGTGGCTGGAGTCCACCGGGTGCTAGTCCGACGCCGCGTCGGGTATCCTTCAACCAGCCAACGCCCTGGGGACCGACGCTTTCGCTGGGAAAGGGATCCTACCCGCCGGACGTTCCAAATCCTTCGGCCCATCATCAGATACGTTCAGAGATAGAGGTGGTGGACACGGGAGTATTCGTAGGTGGCGACCGTCAGTTCATGGTTAGCGCCTCCCGCGGACACCTCATCTAAGAAAGGCCGTGAATTTCTAGAGGCCATGCATTCTGATAACGCATACATCAAACGACACGTAGCATTGCATGCGGTGTACAACAGCCTCAAGGGAAAATGGAAA
>CACRXP010000007.1:2845742-2922478 GCA_902702965.1 Spirometra erinaceieuropaei | reverse complement strand
TTTTGAAACGTCCGCGCGAGATGCCAAATGTTGGGACCGGTACATCTCGGTGTCTTGTCCGGTCTGCCCATACACCTGCTGACAAAGTCGCGCGAGCGGTCTTTGCCTCTGACCACTCCTCAAATGTATCGCAACTCGGTAAACGTAGCTCCTGTTTCACCGCAGTACCTCGCAGCACGCCAATATAGCGTCCGCACCCAATCTCATTCGCGACTGATGTTGCGCGTCAATATTTGCATCACACTTCTCTTTTTTCTGAGTACTTTGGTTTTTAGGCCACCACAACCTTTGCGGCAGACCAAGGAAGGCCGGCTGGCAGTTTTCTTTCTCCCACATCGTGAATTATATATCCGGGAAGGCGGTACTAAGACGGTCTTTGAGCACCAGCACTTGGCCGCGTTCGACTTCGACATGGCGGAGCCAGAATTTCGGTCAGTGATGTCGGGAAACGAACAACTCCGGGCGTAGCAGGACCGCCTAGTCCGCGAGCCCCAAAATTGGTGAAGCCAATGGCGTGACAACCATTTGTTTATTGATTTCTTCGTCGAACGTGAAGAAGTATGTCTCGAGAGAGAGAACCTCAGGAGGCGTTGAGCGTAACCGAATTGATTCTTTTTTTCACGGTCTCGACGTCAGATACCCACCCCCTACTATACCCTCGACGCGAAGAATTCGCCGAGTCAGAGTAATTTACATTGAAGATTTGTTGGACGGAGTGTGCGAGGGAACACCAAACCCGGTGACAGCGAGTCAAATTATCGACTAAACAGTCCAACAGACACAGCGAGAAAGCAATCGAAGAACATGCAGAGACAAACCGAACAACTTGATCGGTCACCCAACTGACGCATCAGCCATCTACAATTCAAAAACCAGAGAGGCGAAAGGAAATGGTGAATGTTGCTCGCAACCAAATAAGGCCTCACCGCTCATCCCGCATCGACTCAGAGGCCTAAGCTGACGTGGAGACAGACTGCGTTAGTATATAAGCTAAGGTAGCCGTCCCCCAACCAAACCATCCTATGCGACCATTGGCCGGTGAGCCACCCCCTAACCGACCTCCTGGACTGTCCGAGCCTTGTGGTCTACAAGACGTGAACCAACGGCCTCGAGTGACGCGACTTATCTAACAAGGCGTCTAACCGGAATCCGAGAAGTCATTTAGTAGACAACGATCTCAAAGGAATCTAAGGAACTCCATCTGCTCTAGAGAAGATCTTTCCCGTCGCCTCCAGTTGGCCATACCCCCATACCCCGTAGAGCAATCGAATGCCCGTATCCCGTTGGACAACCAAGCCAGATCTGTGAATGTCATTTTGTGCCAAACTCGTAAATCTGCAGGAAAATTACTTTGTACCCGCGAGTCATGCGGCAGTCAGTGGAACTGACAGCGGTCGCCAAACCCAAACGCCACGTCAGTAGACGAGGCAGACCAGGACACAAAGACAAAATGGGACTGGGATGCCTATTTCAGACTTATTAGACGTAGTCAGCCAGCCATACCCAATCCCGAGATGCGCAGCACCTGGGGCCCGATCCCACGACCTGTTGGTTTAGAAGTCCACGCCTCTACCCACCGGGCCACGGGCTCATTGTTTTGTCGGTCGGACATAGACAATGGCAGAAGGTATGGCCGGCTGTCGATGGCTGACAAGCCGGAAACGGCCATTACAATCCCCCTTGTCTTTGCCGGTAATTGAATTCAAACAAAAACAACAAAAAGGCATTCGCGACATGCCGCCTTGCACCTGAGCCAGAACGACCGATCATGTCACGTTATCCTTGCCAAAGCTCGTAATAGGACGGTGAGACCGACACTTAAAGGTCGACGGTACCTCGAGGTGGGGGATGCCGGAGATATCCATCACCCGACATCAGGTGAGATGATACGTTCTATGGTCATTCAGACCCTATTCAGCCTCTCCTGCCTGTGTGAGTAAGGGTCGAGCCAATTGGTGAGCGCCTTCAATACGGCGTTGACTGTCTTAAGAGAGGGGACAAGGCCGAAAAATCATAAAGCCCCATGCGGGCAAACAGGAGAATTTCTCGAGCAGATTAACGGTCACCGCAGTCGTAATCGTAGAAATCGGAAACCCAAACAACTTCTTAGGTATGCAGGCGTAATTAACGCTTTGGATTTTCTGGCTGCTAGTAAGGTACCCACCAGTGCATTTCAAAAAGCTACATCCAAAGGCAGGAAACGTCTAAAATCTTCTATCGGATCTGGGAGGTCCTGTAGGTTGCGATCGGTAATGCATAATGGTAGAGGAGCGCTCACAGATCGTGTTGGGGGACTCACTTGTCCCGTAGTATCTTAGAGCTCTCTCTTGAGCTCTGCCAGAGGCCACACAGTAGCGAGTATTATAGACAGTGAACACCCCTCTAGCACTGTATATACCCGATCGAAATAGACAGGACAACGAGCCCGTAGATCAGTGGTTGGGGAAGCCGGACTTCTAACCAATAGGCCGCGGAATCGAGCGCCAGATGTTCCACGCGTCAGGGTTCAGTATGTCTGGCGGACGACGGCTAACAAGTCAGAAATAGTCATTTCAATCCTACTTGTCTTTTTCGACAATGGTATTTTACCTATATTACGTACGCGCTGATGTGCGGCTGTTGGGAAGGCTTGAGAGACAGCCCCAAGACCGTATGGTGCGAGTGACTTCTGCAACGCAATCGGTGAGCTTCCCTCTACTATTATACATATGTATATCAAGGTAATAACTTCAAAAATCATTAAGTATAGGACTTAAGTCCAGAGACATGACATTTCAGAGTCAGATCAGAAATTTTATTGAAAACCAACATCGAGGACGACAAACTACTGTGGAATAACCACAGAATGCCCATTCTACAAACCGGTAGTACTACAAGTAGTATGAAATCTACATGACAAAGGCACCATGTCGTACACCCGACATAGATACTAACTAAAAGCCCGGACACGTGCTTCGCCGATGTTTCTGCTGCTGTATGACACAGCTGAGGGAAGTTCGGCTCCTCAGGGGGTCCCCAGCGTTCGGTATACGAACTCCAGCTCTCAATTTCGGAAAGCGTTTAGCGCAGGACGTGAATTTTTATGGCCCGATCTCAAATTTCAATGAACGTCTCGTATTGAAAACAACCAACTACTGTGGAATAACTATGGAATGCGCTTTCGACAAACGAGAAACGTTATAAGTGGTATACATTTAACATGACAGAAGTGTTATGCTGTACTTCCCACTCTAAAGTTCGTGCCATGGGCACTTAACTCCATGTCCCGTGATTATTATCTGGATATATATGCACATATATATGCATCAAGAGCGAGGGACGACGAAGAATGCGGGTAGACTGATACAGCACTGCTCCGAGAGTATTCTGCCTTCATTCAACCAGTCGTAACCTGACCGCCAGTTGGGACCAGGAACACAAACATGCGCTCGTTTATGAAGCAGATGGTTCATAAACGTGATCTAGTAGAAGGGTAGTAGCCACTTCACTGAACCGAAATTCATGAGTGACTCGTCATCCTGCATGCAGCATTTCAAAACCCAGTTACTTCGGTTATCTTTGCATTTCTTGTTTGCTGATTTACCTTCCCCCTCGTCGGGCAGATCATTGTAGGTGTTTAATGCAGTGCTTATGGACGCTATCCTAGCAGTTAAAATATACTGGCCTGCACCGACTTGCGGACTCGAAGATTGTATTGTGTACCATTGCAGCTTGTCCTTTGGAAGGAAAAGGTGAACATTGAACTGTGAATCACATACTACTTGGAACTTCACCCCGAACAATCAAGATGTAAGGGGACATTATATTCTGGTCAGATTCCCAAGGGGGCAAACGGGCATCGCTTGCAACGGGACATCTGTCGGCAGTCATTGACGCAGTTGCTTAATAAAGACATAGGATGAACTGCGAGTGTTTTGGACCAGTTCTTGGCCAAAATGACCCTGAAGGCCTGACACACAACTTTTTGCGTCATTCATTTGACTGTATTATTAAAACTCTCATACCAAAAATTGGCGTTGTGAGATTGCGATGGCACAGAAGATTTAACAGGTTTCACTGAAAGCTTCAATGTAGACGCATTCAGATTTTTCGGCCCCAACGGGAATATCCTAATGAATAAGGCTGCATGCGCGAAGATGGGACATGCTCGCTGGAACAAGAGCTTTATTAGCCTGACGTTTCGGATTCTCACTCGAATCCATCATCAGAGACAGACTCAGATTAGGATGGTAAATTGCCCAGGTGCCAGATCATGAGGCCGAAAGACCCATTACCACGTGTTTGGTGCAGCTGTGGGCAAAGCAACTATGTCGGAGAAGCCGGAAGACTACTGCGGACGCGTATGGCCGACCACGTAGCAGCAGTGTGGAGGAAAGACGCTGGCTCCCAAGTCGCGGTCCACTCTACGGAACTCAACCACACACTCAAGTTCGACAAAGCAGAAATTCTTGCTAGAGGTGACAACCGCGTGGGCCGCGAAATTCTCGAGGCATGGTTTCCGGTCCTCAACTAATCAACAAGCGCAATGACCTCCCCGGTTCATATTCGGCGCTGGGACTTTGTCTAGGTAAAGTAATTAACTACGAGGACAGCGCGCGGAAAACCACTGTTCCTGGTGTCAATACTGGCAAGCCAAATTGCCCGATAGCCCACACGGATGACGAAATCCGGCCGTCAACAACTCGACTGCGTGCGATGATCGTGGGAATCGATAATCTTGACCGGCATACAAGGGCATAGTAACTGCATGCTTTAACACCTGGTCAATGGAGCCGTAATGCACTCGGGAGCTGCCAACTGCCATAGGCATATAGCGGCCTAGCAACTACATCCTATAAGTACTGCAACATCTGGGCAATGTACCACCCTTATCTGACTCTGTCTCTGATGATGGATCCGAGGGAGAATCCGAAACGTCAGACTAATAAAGCTCTTGTTCCAGCGATCGTGTCCCCTTTTTCACAACTACTTCCTGGAACTCGCCCCTTCGCTTCTATTAGCAAGGCTGCATTCCTCATCCCCGCAGCCTTCGCCGACCCAAATCTACCGTTATCCAATCAGCAGTCCTCGCTACGGATAGACAGTCGTCTGTTCGCGACTCACGTGATCACCGGACAGTACAGTGTAGCGGCCGAGGACGTCAAGGATAGCACACACCAGAGTAAGGAAACGCCGAGAAGGAGATTCTGGCGGGAGTAGATCGGAACAGAAACGTTAGCAACTCTTGATACGCATCCATACACAGGAGAAGAAGGCATGTCGGATAGGGATATAGTGTAATGTAACGAGATCGCACGGAAATGCGTATAATAATCGTAAATGGTACAGGAAGGGTGGATTACATCTGTAGAATAACCTATCTGGGCGGAGAGGCGATACCAACATGCCAGCTAGTAAACCGGTGGGGAGCGCAGCGCTGTGGGCAACTGCAGGCAGGGGTCGGGGAAGTGCCGATGTAGCGAGGAGAGCGATACGAGCGTTACGTCACGGTACGGTGAGGGAGGAGGGATCGGCGGAAGAGCGAGGAAGGGACACCGGCCAGCTTTGCCGACACGCGGCTACGCCATCTCCACCCTAGGTCCTCGCGCCAAAAAGTGTTCACACATTCAAACAATTCAGTTCGCGCCAAGGGGCGTTACACCAGTCCACTACTGCTTTATCCAAGTCCTCCAACTATTCAAAACTCGCTCGACTCGTTCACAGCGCTTATTCAACAACAGCGTTGCTAGAACTACCGCCACTTCTTAGTGCAAAACTAATTTTGGATTTGAAAAAAATGTTTTTGAAAGGAAAGCAACAGCCTACCAGTTTTAGCGTTTCGCAGAGCCGAGCACGACCCCACTCCACTGCAAAACAGTCTACCGACCCTGAAGCAAAAAGGTTCTACGGCGAAAACAGCGGTTGTTAGAAAGAACAGGTCTGACAAAATTTCATGCGAAATTGGCGGTTAATGGACGGGAGAGCAGAGTTTAGGCTAGTTGGTTGTTTTTATGCGTCACTCGCACGTCTGCTGACAAACTGAAGTACTGGTCCCAAAAACAAATGAAGGAAACGTTTTTTGCTCTGGAGGAAATTGTTTTCATTTTGCTTCGACAAAATGTTATGCAATAGTTTCTACAACTTTTTTGCCGACCGGTTAAGGATAAGCCCTGAAAAGAGAACCTACTGTCGGATTCACAATTAGTTGTTCCCTTTAATTGTTATAGCACATTAAAATGCAAATGCGTATACGAAGGAACATCAGGGTTTTTCCACGTTTTTTTTCGAGCATCGTAAGCGGATTTAGTAAAGTGCCAAAAAATTTTCAGGCGACTTTAAACTAACCCCTGTAGTAATACATGGTTTAGAAAATGCAGACAGTTTAACTGAATACCCAGTTTTGAAAAATCCTAACAGGCCTCCGTGGGATCCGAAAACAGAACAAGAATGGTAAGGCCAGAGTGGTCGACGCCGCAACCACTCTGGCGGCAACCTAGGAGAAACTTAGAAGAATCAAAGTCCTCGGTAGGGGCCTCACATGTCAGGTGCTTAGAGCGTTGCCTGTGCTTAATTCCCACACGTTTCTGAGGGATTTCAGACTCGCTGTTGGTCTTCGCCAACAGCCCTAAGGCACAACGGGACGAGTGAGTTCTGTAACGCGGTCGGTGAGTGCCTCTACACCTTTATACAATAAGTTTAGAAATTGCTGAGTGTGGAACATGGAGTTAAGTTCCGTGACATGACATTTTGGGGTCAGATCTGAAATTTTCATGAATATTTGTACCGAAGAGGGGGAACGACAAGATGAGACAAAAAATGCGTAGTCTAGGACTTGTCGCCTAGAGATTACATATATGACAGTCCGGTCGTCGATTCCTACAATGTCCACCATGTACCCCACAGCAGGGTTGCCAGAGATACGGGGACTTGCCAGTATTTCCCCTATCGCCTGAGTCTGATGTTAAGACACAGTCAAGAAGCTCGGACGCGGGATCCGCCGCTGTGCCCGACAAAGCTAAAGAACTCGTCTGCACAGTGTCATGCACTTCTGGTCGGCGAAAAATGAAACAGATTTTGGACAGAAAATAAGAAGTAGTTGTAACTTACGACATTTCAACCGTCGTTGCCGACCGTGTCCACCGTGTGATCAACAGCAAGGTAAGGGCAGGAACGCTGACTTAAACGTGATTTGTTTTATGGTGAATGTAGACTTGCACAGAATCTACCACACTCTCTCCCCCTCCCCCACCTGGACCCAATGTCAAGACAGAGTCAAGAAGACCGGAGGCGGGAGAGGGCGCAGGTGGATGGCGCGGTCGAGCCCGCACCTTGGCGTTCCACTACGCATCCCGTAGTCCACACAACAAATGATCAGGTTCTTTACCAACAAAAACAGTGGGGCGACAGGGATGCCAGTGTACGCGACATCTGCCGAGAACCGGTTCTGCCACAGCACCCCAAAATGATGGCATTTGTTATGGTGCGCAAATCCGACAAGGCCTGCCACAGTTCGATATGAACTCCGTGTTCATCCAGCGCATTTTCCACATGACCCGTTTGGGGTGCACACGGAAATGCAGTCGCTGCAGCCTGATCCTCAGTCCTGAGAGGGGACCGAGCTACCCTATCAGTCGGCGACCTGCGAAGTCACGACTCTTAGCGCGTCGTGATACATTCAGGAGGGTCATGCTTATTATACTGAGGAATACGCTAATTAGCCGTGAGGATGGATTCTCCAGCGTCGGCCTCCGTCTCTCACTCTTCAATATCCTATGCACCAGTCGAACGCCTAGGCCTGTCAAGCATCTGGTTAGGAGAAGGGGCGCAATGGCTAACGCGGCGTAATGCCTGCGCCTTGGCGTGTCTCGGCCTTGCGTGGACTCTGCGTTTCCCGACAAACATTTGCCGTTCGCCAGTCGAGCCAGCGTTTTGATGCGGCGCAGTCTGCTATGTGGAAGGGCGGACATCAATTAGGGTCGGTCACAAAGCCAGCAGCGGACATTTCTGAAGGTCCTGGGAGGCGATTGAATATATAAGCCGCAGATTTTTATTACTATGCCATGCCTGCTTATTTGATCTGGGTAAGCACGTTATGTCAAGGTTACGTTCCTGGTTAAGCTTAAGAAAATAATTACATTCATGATTACGGCTAGGGTTGGGTTCGCCAGACGCATACCATCTTACCCAAACCGGCCTTCTTTAACAAATAACCTCGAATTACCTATTTTCGTTCAGCTTACACGCCCCTATTTAACGTATTTCAATTTACACGGTCCGTTCAGATACATTAAAGTGATAAAGAAACATATAGCAGAAATGTGAGTTTTCGCAACGCCTTTCACGGATTCCGTTAACTGCCGCGTCCATCTATCCCACTGTAAAAACTAAAATCTACATCCTTCCTATATTGTAGGAGTCCCTAGGCTTTATTTTCACTGTGGGCTTTGATGTTGCAGGCAACCATTGTGACCAGTCCGGCGCCACTGTTCAAGGTCCCGTAACGTCACGGTCATTCACCTTCGCAGCGAGCGGTTCCAGACGCGCTGACCTGCAGCCACTTAACCGACTTCAGCCGGACACACATGCGTGGGATTGGCTGCCGAAAGCAACATGCGGACAGAGTCTAATGGAACGCACAGCCAACAAACCAAAAAATAAAAGAACAAACACAAGGTCGGTTAGTTAAGACGGTTGGATACCAGTGTCGCAACACTCCGTTACTGATGCTAGTATTATTGCAGTTAGTTACCCATACTGTAAGCGTTGGTAGAGTAGCATTGGCAGCCGTGGTGGCGGTGGTAGTAGTAGTACTAATAGTAGGATTATTAGTAGTATTCGCCGTATCAGTGGTGGTAGACGGGGGAAAAAGTTTTCTTCAGTGTTGCGACACTGTATTCCCGCCAGTGGTAGTAGTATTAGTAGTAACAGCGGTAGTAGTGGTAGTAGTAGTATTAGTGGTAGTAGTAGTAGTAGTAGTAGTAGTAGTAGTAGTAGTAGTAGTATTAGTAGTAGTAGTAGTAGTCCACCCGTAAGACAGGCTGGTGGGGGAATAGACAATTCTAAGTGTTGCGACACTGTATTCCCGCCGTTAAGACAAACAAATGACGAGGCTCAGTATGCTAAAAAGCAAAGTGAGACGATAATCATAATGAAAATACAATAGTACGTCCCAATACTGACATTTCTAAATGACTGTCGTCAATGCCTACCGTCTGCCGTACAGATCACCAGTTAATCAGGCCAAATGACAGACACATCCTTTCTACCATATCTAACCGACTGACGTTGGTGGGCGGTCCACTGGAAGCTTAGGACCATGAAAAATTCCAAGTTTGAGCGAACTGCCTGAAATTTCCAAAACAGGTAACGGTATTGTGACTTACGTTCTGATATCCTTCCACCCTGAACATCAGCTCTTCGTAACTATTATATATTCCATTTTGTTATCAGGCGCCTAAACTGTTAACGCACATTCAGTACTTGTTTTAGGACTACAGTGTACACGTTAGGTGGTAGTAACCAAACTAACTTTTAGAGAACGAGGACTTAGTCTACGGCAGCCCAGTAAGCTATTCTCCCCGAAAATTCTTGCTGTTTCAACCTTTTCCGTCGGCACAAAGTCATGCCACTTTAAAAAACATTGAGCAACGGTAGGGTGAAAGACCCCGGTAAGTTGTCGGTAGATTGGAGATCGTGTGCTGATGTATTTACTTGTAATATCTTGCTAGGTACTTATGACTGGCAGTTGTGTCCAAGAGTGGAGGAGCAAGAAACGGGGATCAGTTGATCAGGAATTAAGGGATAACAGAAATGTCTGCCAGGGGATAGGCTCAGTTGTTCGATGGTCAGGCACTCTTTTAAGAGGGAACACCATGGGATATCCAAATGGATACCGTACCTGACTACATTGATAATTTTACTCGAAAGCATCAATTTTGCCACCGACCGTCTTCTGTGTTTTCCTGCATTCCGTCAGCTTACATATTCGATGTGCCACCCCACCCGTAACGACCCCCTCCCCATTACACTATTCCCGCAAGACACGGTCCACAGCCCACCGACGGCTACTCGGAGTCCTTCATCCTACTGTCGCCGAACATTGTCGGGATTCTGTCAGCTTTTCTCTGAACCACATCAAAAACATGCAGGCACCTCTTGCCTTGTTATAGGAACCGGTTGCCTAAGAATGCACTTACCTTTGATATTTCTTACTTGACCTAGTTTATTAATGGCATTCTTCGGATGGCTCAGTGATTGGAGATATCAACCACACATAAATCCGCATAACTTAAACTCAAGAAGAGTCCTAGAATTCATTGCAGCTCTTATGAAAATGTGCCTAATAGCCGGCGGAAACATTCCGCAAATTGTTGTCGCCAACCACTCCCCAATTGCGTCCACACAGTCGCAGCCGCCCATGCCGCCACTGCAACCACAACACAGGCCACTTAAACACCACCCCTCGGCGAATGCAACACAGATTGCCCCACTAACCTACAAAAGACGCCGTCACCACTCTATCGGGGACTCTCAGGCATGATTGGATACAGTCAACACCAGCCCTGGCTTCGGCAGAGACCACCGCCGCCTGGGAGGACAACCCTGAGTTCTGTATACATTAAACCCCTCATTCTGGTGCCTTCTGTCTTCTTCTTGCGAGTCGGGATTTGACCTGACGATGATGACGCTTCACTGCTTAGCTGCTATAAATCTCCTAGACGGAGATCGTTATCGTAGAGGTAGTCGCAGCCTACTACTCTGCATGAACTTCTGCTGGCTTCTGATAGATCTCCATCGAGAGAACCGGTGGTGGTGGCTTTGACGGCGACAAGCGTGCTTCCGATCACCATAAATATTTGCGGACCCAATTAAACCTCTGGACTGACGTAACGCACAAAGCAAGATATGCGTGAGAACTGTCTCTTACAGGTTCGTCAATATGAGTCGCACAACAACCAACACGTCAAAGCCTGTGGGGATTTATTTTAGTCGGTCAAAACTTATAGCGCTTCTTGAAGTTTCTGCCTAACTTGGGAAGGACGTGACTATTTTATCAACTATCCTACCTTATGCACCTATCTGACCTCAAGGAAATGTCCGAATAAAAGGACTATGCTAACGTAGTATTTTCTTCCCAGGGAAACTGAACTTACTTGTATTCAGAAGACGAGGTAGCGAGCATACGTAGCTTTCGATAAATTCTCGTCGGGTCAGTACAGTTTTATAGAAACGGAGTGGAGGGAAAACATGTCAGCGATAAGAGAAGTCGATAAAAGTTCTCCTTAAAACACAGGCGGGGTGTGGAAATGTGGGGGAGGGGGGGGGGGTAATAGTAGTCATTGTCACGGCCGGGTGAGAGCGGAATTGCGCGGGGGGAGTTGCACCGTTAGTCGACCTTCGACCACTGTAGGCGCGGAGCCTGAACGGGGTTCTTCTGTGCGCATAAGATTGGCTTTCGTAACCTAGTGGCGGCCGCTTCCGCTGTTGCTAACAGGCGCTGGCCTAGTAGCTTAGGGTGGCTCGATGGGACCTTATAAATCACACGAAAAGCTTTGTTGGGGTCCATACGGTGTCCGGAAACGACAACATGCGCGAGAATGGCGCTGCTTATACTCCTCGTTTCGCCTTTTCCCTGCCATGCCGGGGGGTGTTACTGTATTCTCTTGGATAAGCGCCGACTCATGCGACCAATATAACCTGCTCCACAGGAGCAAGTGAAGGAATATATAAACATGGAGGTGGTCTGTTATCATGCCTGCTCTAGCCTGTCTGAAAGACGTCTCGCATTGTACTTCTCAACGTGTGACTGTCTGTGGTGGTGGATCTGGACAGCTTGACGAAAACCAAGTATCAGAGATACAAGAATCATTTTCGTGTCTTGAGGAAGTGTGTCGATCCAGGTTTTGAACTGACCTCCTATTCTGATGACGAGTATCCACCACTTTTCCGTTTTTTATTGTTGGTCATAATCCTGATCAAATTTTTACTGTGGACCAAGGTGTGTGAAGTGGAGCACCATCCATCTGCGCCCTCCTCCCCGCCTCTGGTCTTCTTGACTCTGTCTTGACATCGTGTCCAAGCGGGGAGGAGAGAGTGTGGTGCACGCTGCGCAAGTCTACTACCACTATAAACTAATTCACGCAAAATTTCCCGTGTCTTTTTCACCTTGCTGTGAAGCGCACGGTGGACATCGTTGGATGAGACGGTCGAATTGTCATTCCAACCACAGTGAAGTAATCCTGCATAAGTCAAATTACAGTTAACCAGCTACTGTATTTTATACTACTTTTATCTTTCACAGAATTATGTCGAGCCGCACCACAGTAACATATGCATAAAAACTAATCTAAATACATCCCTTCGGCAGACGGTACGTGGTCACCATATTTCCATCAGTAAACAGTCATTGCTTTTGTAAAACAATATGCACTCTAGAGTTCTTATTGGTTGATGATCAGTCCCACAGTTATCTTTTTCTTGCCTCACTAGGTTGATGGGAAACTATCAATGACACGAATAATCCTTTTTGCGAAAAAAGGTGCTAGGTTTTATACGTTCCCTGTACAGTAGATATTACCCTATCAAAGTACTTGCGTGTCGGTGGATTACCAGCTTCAGCTAAGTTCCAAGGCGTTAAAATCCTGATGCATTGGACCACAGTCACGTAAGTCAGACATGCTTCGGGAAAAATTGAAAAAAATCGACCTTCAGAGCTTGAGTGCACGTGTATCGTCGTTTATCCCGGGTAGTTTTCGGTTTCCGATATACTGCAAACTGCCCTCAAAAGTGAACCATAGAGTTGTGAGTTAATGGACGTCTACCTATCTAACGTAAGTAACAAACATGTATGCATGTATTTCAAGGGGTGGTTATATTTAATTGCCCCTAAATATTCCCCGATATTCACCCTTTAATTGCATCGTATCGTGGGGTATGCAGGCAAATGTTTTTCCACTTTATCATAGCGAACAAAGCTGTTAACCAAGTGCTTAACTAGGCGGTAAATAAAATGCGATTGTCGACGTCATGTGGGAGAGTATAGACAGCCGGTAAA
The DNA here is from genome assembly GCA_902702965.1 of Spirometra erinaceieuropaei. Taxonomy (NCBI): domain Eukaryota; kingdom Metazoa; phylum Platyhelminthes; class Cestoda; order Diphyllobothriidea; family Diphyllobothriidae; genus Spirometra; species Spirometra erinaceieuropaei. Next base: position 2,909,445 of record CACRXP010000007.1, on the reverse strand, counting down.
AGAAGGTTCAGGGTAAAAAGAGGCCTGTCTACTCATACAGGGAAGTGTACGCTCCAAACAACCGATTCCCGAAGTTCTGGTTGTAGGAGTCACGAACCGGTCACGAAACTTGAATAAAGAACAATATTTGGGCAACAAAAGTCTGAGTCCTCGAGCAGCAGCTGGTCCATGCTTATCGACCGTTGCAAAGGACGACGTACAACGTTCCTTCTTGAAGTGGGTCCAGCAGCGGTCACTTGGGTGGGGGGGGGGATAAGTTTATGTTAAGGCAGATCGACGCAAGATCTGCTACAACCTCCACTTCCCCACCCACCTTGCATCGAGGCAGGCAGAATTCAAGACGACCAGGGGTGGACGCGGGCTCAGTGGCTGACAAGACTAGGCCACCAGTCTACGCGTGCCTCACACACGCCATTGTCCCCACTTCAGACGCACCAGGCTGTTCTGAGGGCGGCTCGGATCCCAAATGAACCGTGAAAGAGGCCCTAAATATCGCATTAACATGGAGCCACTGAGGTCTGTTTGGAAGAACTTTATGCTTGCCATTGGCTTAGCTGTCATCGTGGCTCATCCATCCGACTTTGATGATGTCGCAAATTGTGCCCCTCCACCAGTGGCGATCATGGGAATATGGACCTTTTGTATTGCAGGTGGCCTTGAGGTAAATTCCAGGGGCATATTGGGTAAAAGTTAGGACTCAGGAATAGGTGCCTCTCTGAAATCAATTTCAAGGTCACTTGTAGTGCGAGGGGTCCATGTTTTCGCGTCTGGACCTTTGAATTCAAAGAGTGCAGGCGTCCCTTCCACTGCGACTTCCAATAAGTACTAACCCCATGGAGGTCTGGCCTTTAGTTATTGTCCAGTCCAGCAGAGTACCGAATCATGAGCATAGCGGTCGACGCAAACTGTACCACGCACAACAAGGACTGAATTTGGGAAACGGAGCTGGTAGTTCAATGTGCCCTCTTTGATCTGTAAGCCGGCCTTTTCGCTACGTTGATAGTTACAGTAGGTAGGCTAACTCATGAAATATCAGTCGAAATTCCGAAAAGCGTTTTCCTTTCGAAAAGATAAATTAAGTAGGGTTGTAAAACTAGTCAGTCTGAAACATAATTCTATTTGAATGAACTTCCTTCCGGCTGCATGCAAAAACTACACTCTGTAAAAAATGACCACATATGTAGCATGGATTTTTCTAATTGATTTTCGATGCCTTTAGAAATTCAATTTTATTTCGTGGAAAACATGCATAAAAATATTCATTATTTTGCATATTCGGTAGATCATTGCGTCTTTTTCTAAGTATATACTCGTAGGAGGGTCATAATTCGGTTTTAAAAAAGTTTCTAATTGTGAGACTTTTAAATACCATACAATGGCCGTTCATAAATCGTCATATCTCTGCATTTACTAATGTGGCTTGTAAAGTTAATAATATGGATCAAACTCACTGTTTAATTTTATGGACCCTATATGGTCCTCCTTTATAACCATAGAGAAATCTGTGGTTTTCCGTACGCGGAAAATAGACGGCTTGTAGTTTGGAAACCCTGAATCCAAGTGTTACGGTAGAGCGGGTTCAAAATGATTCGGGAATTGGAGAACTTTTTTAAAACCAAATTATAGCCCTCCTTCGAGTATAAAATTAGAAGAAGACGTAATTATCTACTGAATGTGCAAAAGAATGAATACTTTAACGCATGTTTTCCATGAAGTATAATTGCACTTTCAGGGTCATCGAAAATCGTTGAGAAAAATTCATGCTACTAAATTTGTCATTTTTCACAGAGTGTAGTTTTTGCATGCAGCCGGAAGGAAGTTCATTCGAAAGCCGTCATTCTGTGGTAACGGAAATGTTATAGAATTGTGTCCCTCCTTCAAGTATAGAATTAGAAGAAGACGGAAGTATCTACCGAATGGACAAAAGTATGAATATTTCTTGCATGCTTTCCATGAACTATAATTGGACATTTAAGGACATCAAAAATCTATGAGAAAAGTGCATGCTACTTAAGGAGTCATTTTCGCAGAGGCTAGTTTCCGCATGCAGCGGAGAGGAAGTTTATTCGAAAGCCGGCATCCTATGGAAACTGAATTATTATACAATTATGTTGCAGGCTGACTAGTTTTACAACCCTATTCAATCTATCTTTTTGAAGGGAAAACGCATTTCGGAATTTCGGTTGACATTTCATGAGTTAGCCCACCTATTGTAGTCCACTCAGTGTGCCCTAGCTAGACTCGGCTCACTGGGCGTGCCAAGGGTATCATACGGTCGACGCTCAATCCTGGCTGGATTGCATTGAAGGCGTGATCGGCCAGGCGATTGTGGCCAGGTGTTTATTGTTAAACACGGCATGTAAGTGAACCAGCGTCAGTCGGCGGACAACAGTGTGAACTGTCGGCTACTAATCGAACAAGTTTAGACGGCACCGGATGGGTGGGTGTCACGGTCTATGCGACCTTGAATTGCTCTGTAAATGTCAGGTCATCAGACTGATGCACTCACATTCTGATTTACTAGTCGTGACACTTCAGCCCTCAACCAGTAAATAACACCCGAAATTTAAAAACACGTTTTCGACTAGGCGGAATTGCAATATGTATTATCGCGCAGTAAGGTCTCGAGATATTTGAGCTACGTCAGGATGCCGGCTTTTGCTTGCGCCTTCTTTTAATGTCCTATGAAAACCGCAGACGGTAAAGCAAACTGTTTATAAGTGGGGATTTTTACACTGATTTTTTATGTCCTCCTTAATTCAGATATATTTGGTGAAACACTGGAATAGAAATTCCCATAATTGTTGCTTTTTAATTTCTTTAGAAGAACTTGGGGCAGATCAGTTTATTCAAGGTCTGTAGGCTCAAATCGAGATTTTTATGCATGAATGTTTTGGCCGAAGTCCATCAGCTACAGGGGACAACCGCGTGATATGAATAAGCTGTCGACAGGCAGCTAGTACTATACTTTAAGGAAAGGTGACTCCAGCAGGCAGGGAATGCTGGGAGGTCCACTGATGAGCCGAACCCCTTGCAACTGTGTCATGCAGTAGCAGAATATCGGCGAAACACGCGTATATGGGCCTTTGGTTACTACCTGTTCTCTTAGTATGGAATCAGCTTGCCCGTAAATCCCTATGATGTAGGTAACCGTGCCCAAAGTTCCATGGAGATTAGTGTTAGGGTTACATTGAGGTTATGGTTGTGGTTGAGCGCATGACTAGGGTTGGCACACCGCAGTAGGTATCCTTCCTGGAATTTGGTGAAAGGGTGGTTCCTATCCCAGTGTCCAGAACAATTTACATTTGCGCATTCATTTGGTAGCGACTTACGTCTTCTCCAAATCTTATGCTCAAGGAGAGGGTATGTCGAAGTTCAAAAACATTGTAACCATGAGATTTTTTAAAGGCCGTTAAATGTCCACTCAAATAACATCGTATCTACCCGTTTATTTATGCTGCTTATGAGCTGTATGACATGGCCTCTGTTAATGGCAAAATTGCACGAGTTCCATGTGATATCTTCTTAGTAGCACAGGAAAATGTATGATTTCCTTATATGGAGAATATACAGCCTGTAGTTTGGGGGGGGGAACAGTGCAATTGCAACGGTAGTACGGGGAACGGGAAACGGAAATTTGGCAACGGTGTAGAGAAGGACCCCACTTAATTGACAGTAGGCTGTGGATCGTGCCATGCGTGCTTTATGGTGGAGGGAATTTTATGGGTGGTGCAGCACTCTAGACAGTAAGCTGACAAAATGAAAGAAAATATAGAAATTGCCTGGATCTATGCCGAAAGCCTTATCCTACGCTATTGTACGACAACGAAAATGAGAGTAGTAATCAAACAATAAACAAATAGTAAATTTTACAAAATAAAGGACCTTGTGTTAAGGTGTCAGGTCGTGGGAATTAATCGTTGTTGGCAGTGTAATTTCTACAACGGCCTGCAAATGTATGTCAAGATCCCATACGACACGACTAACAGTCTACTGACAGTTAAGCGGGGTCCTTCTCTATACCGTTACCGAAATTTTTTGCCGAAACTGACAAGTACGCTATCTTCAAACATAAAGTTCGGGGAAGATATGGTTTTCTACCGGATGATTACACGGAGGGATATTTTGGCGAATCGTTTCTATAAAATAAAATTTAATTAAGAAGGGCATCGAAACTCAATGGAAAAAATCCATAATAAAGTGGTCGGCTTTCGCAGAAAACCGGCAAGAATCGTGTGTTAAGGCTACCATCCTAGCGGGACTGAAAAGTATCGGGTTTATGCGACACGATATTTCATATTATAACCAGTAAAATAATGAGGAACTTCGAAGACAGGCCGTCTGCTCTGGTAGCCAACTCCAAAATGCATGCGATGCATTTTCGCAACAAACCTATCATCCCGGAACTTTATCCATTTGCCTGAGACCTATTGCTTGGACTTCGCTCACCCGGTTAATTTGCCATCACGAGGCAGGCGCAATCCAGACTCCGTTTAATCAGGTCCGTCGGTTTATTTCAACGAGGCCCTAACGGCCTTGACAATGTAATACAGTTAAAGGCTATCAATGAGACGTAAGCCACGTCGGGTCAGCAAGACGGATCTCGCATGCTAACCAGGCACTTGTCAGTGTCTTCGTGGGTTTGCAATGTCCAGAACTCTTTTTCTGTTGCCTGATCAATGAGATTAATCCGAAATTCGTCAGTAAATACTACTGGGAGAAAATCAGAGACATTAACTCCTATAGCCAGTGTGCCGTCCGCGTTACGATCGAGGTAGCCGGGAGAGCGAACTTTTAGTACAAAATACCATGCAATAACGGCAGAAGTGCGCTCACCGATCGCGTTACGAACTCGCTCGTCCCTTCCTGCCTTTCGAGTCCCCTCAGTAGCCGCATAGCGGCGCCAGATATAGGGCAGACTGGTCTTACAGACAAAGACAAGGGAGACTGGCGCGGCCATTTCCAGCTTGTCAGTCGTCATCAGTCAGCCATACCCAGCACCGGGATATGCTATTCTGATTATATTACCTGCGCTGTACGGCTGCTGGTGGGGCTCGAGAGAGGGAGCCCCAAGGTACAACGGGACGAGTGAGTTTCGTGACGCAATCGGTGCGCCTCCCTCTACCATTGTTAGTTCGAATATAATATGGTCCATGAATTCACCCTCTCTTCTTCTTCGACTTCTTCGGGAGATGATGAACGCGATACAATGTCTGGACCTCGAATCTTTACGCATACCATTGTTAGTATACGCGACAGCAACCGACAGGACAACGAGTCCGTGGCGTTGGACTTCTGACCGGCCTGCCACGAATTCGAGCCTCGGGGGTTGCATCCCCGGCGATGGATATGGCTGGTTAATAACGGCTACCAAGCCGGAAACGGCCATTTCAGTCTCCCCTGTTTTACTCGGTAGGGCTGTCATACCATTCAATAAATTTTTATTGAGCTTATTGTAGAGTATGAGCATTTCATGTAACATTATTGAGTTATCCGCAGTCATCCGTGCCCAAAGCAACCTCACAGTCTGTTTCTTTGCTGTAAATAACTATTCACCCTCGTTGTCGTCTATTCTGTCCAACTACGCCATCGGCCGGATTCTCGGAAGAGTTTCACACGATTTTGACGATTATAAGTTTACATGCGTACGCCGACAAACTGATCTCGACCACGATGAAGGTACTGTCCTGCCAGTCTCAACCTTTGATGATCTACAGGCGAGTGAAGTAACTTAAGTTTTCGATTTGTCCACAACTGCTCTGTGATTTCGGGTTGCATCCCTGACTTGGAGAAGGTGGCCCTAGGGCTTAGTAAATGTCAACTTGAAGATGCACCTGGGGGCGAGGCTGTTTTCAAATGGACAGATTAAGAACAAAACTGTCCCCCGAATGTATATTGTTCACAGGACTTTTACAATCTTTAGAATGTGTCAATAGGCCGTGAAATGACGTCTCCACCACCACCACCACCACCACCACCACCACCACCACCACCACCACCACCACCACCACCACCACCAAGGCTACCCAATTTCTCGACGAATGCTCCCCGACGCATTGGCTTTCAACCGGCCCCAAATTTTGGCAAGTTCTCCCATTGGTGAAAAATGTCAGCCGCCTTCTTACACCCCTTGGAATTGGAGACGCGTACAGACCAGAAGCAATCATAAAGCGCCAGATCATGAGACCGAAAGACCCACTGCCACGGTAGTAAACATATGGAGTCTTTTGCCGGATCTGATGCCGTTGTGGGCAAGGCAACTATGTCGGAGAAACCGGAAGACTACTCCGGACGCGGAGAGCCGAGCACGCAGCAGGAGTGAGGAGAAATGACGCCAACTCCCCAGTCGCGGCTCATTCGACAGGGCCCGGCCACACATGTGAGTTCAGCGAAGCAGAAATTCATGCTTGAGGCGACAAACATATGAGCCACGAACTGCTCGAGTCAAGGTTTTCCGCTCCTCAGTCAATTAACAAGCGCAACGACCACCCCGCTCAATATTCGGAGTTGAGACTTTGCCTAGGCAAAGTAGTTAACCGCAAGGAGAGCGTACGGATGACTACTGTTCCTGGTGTCAATATTGGCGAGCCAAATTACCCAAGAACCTACACGGATGACGAAATCCGGCAGTCAGCAATCCGACTGCGTGCGATAAGCGTGGGAGCCGATAATTTAGATCGATACACAAGCGCATAGCAACTGCATACCTCAACACCTGGCCAGTTGGGCTGTGATACACTTGGGCGCTGCCACCTAGTGACTTAGCAGCTACATCCTATAAATACCGAAACACCCGGGCGATCCACTACCCCTTGTCTGATTTTGTCTCTGATGGTGGATTCGAGTGAGAATTCGGAACGCCAGGCTAATAAAATTCTTGTTTTTAACGATCGTGTCTTTTTCTTCACCCTAGACACACAAGACATTGCTGAAAGTAGTCTATGGTATATTAATCATGCTTAATCCGCCACCCCACCGCTTTCATTATTTAACCTTAGCAGTATTTTCTTAGGGGGGCTAGCATCCATTTCTTGCGTTGGTCTGCATAGTAACGTCACATTCTTCCTACCAAGACAAAACACGAACGGTTGTTTATGACCCAGTATGGCTACAATGACCTAAGGTGGCCTTTGATACAACCATGTGCCCACTATCTTATTACGCCAACAGTGGTACGCCGGTAGTCCGGAAAGTGCCTTGTCAGTCTCACACAACGCCACTTTTGGGTTCTTGTCTGACTGAGGTGATCGCGCTTCCCAGACGTAGAGCTAATTTGCATTTGACAACAGCTGTAATCCCTTTTCAGAATGATACTGACATTCAAATAAAGACCGTTTTCAAAAGGGCTAACAGTTCCAAAGTGTCTTGGTGTCGCTGAGTACTGTGCTGCAACCGATTCAACTTCCGGCCACCCAGAACCCGCCTTGCTGTCGGGACCAGGAGGGTGAGGGAGGAGGTAGCGCGGCAGATGCTGCGCAAGTCGGGTACCGTCCTGCGCATACCGCGCTGCGGAGCACATGGTGGCAGTCGTCATCTGCTACGGTCGAGCTGTCGTGTCCCACAACGAGCAGCGGTGCGAATTGGCTCACGGCACTTGGCAGGCTGTCTGGGCAGGGTCAGCGTGTGCCCATGATTACTTCAGTTCAGTTCAGTTTATTTTAAGGGAAAGGTGGGTGAACACCTTCGAACTCCCTATTGGTTACGATAACGTCGTACATGAGAGAAGTATGGTGGAACGTCTATATGCAGGCCTTCACGACGCGTCGGCCACTGCCGCCAATCCCAGCACCAGCTGTTTGACGGACTCAGACAGTCGGCTGACGCATGGGGGAGGAAGGGCAGGACAAGACCGGCATGAGGAAGACATTCCGACATCATACTAGTGCTTGAGTGTGCTCGAGTCTGTAGTGGCCCAACTCCGGACGCATGATGCAACGCTGATCCTCTCGCGACTACATGTACGTCTGCATCAATTGCAGTCTGGTTATCGGCCAATGCTGCCTGTCCAAACTGCCAGCTCCTACCAACTTATGCTCTATTAGTCCTGTGGAGAATACAGCATTCGTGAAGAAGAAGAAGAAGAAGAAGAAGAGTCGAGCACTGGAACACTTTGTTTATTGTCCTGAGCTTTCAGACTCGTACAGGAGTCCATCGTCAGAGGTAGTTGCAGCAAAAGAACAAGCGACAGTTATAAGGCATTATCAGAAGTGGCCACCTACACCTACGTAATGGGTCACGATTTTAACATCACAGCCACGAAAATAGTCGCCCACGCCGGAAACAAAACAGACCAAGAATTGATTGAAGCATGGGCCTCGGATGAGAACTAGGTCAATCGATTTATCGAACCGGGCGCCGAAGTACAGAGCCCTGCGTAGTCACCTCCACTCTTGCGCCGTCGATCGATGATTGGCCTACATGCCTTATAACTATCGCTTGTTCTGTTGTTGCTACTACCTCTGACGATGGACTCCTGTAAGAGTGGGAAAGCTCCGGACAGTAAACAAAGTGTTTCTGTACTCAAATTTTCTTCTTCACTTATGCATACACCTGGAACTCGAAACTTTGCCTTTGTTCGTAATACAACATCCTCCAAACTTGTGTCTCACTTCTGGCCTTCCTGTTCGAAACTGGGCCTGATTGTCGCAGTGGCGAGGACCTCCCTACAGCCCAAGCCGCTTTAATAAGTCTACGGCTGCCCACTGTCAATTCGGGCTCGGAATGTTATTAACTGGCTGGATAAGTCAGTTCTTTTCAGGACCGAGAGCCAGGTTACAATGGCACCTGCCTATTGTGACCTCTATGGAATTCTCACGCGTGTGCGATCCGAGCCACACTTAAGGTGACTGGTACGTCTGGTATTAGGAGCAGGTCGTATGGGGTATATTTAGGTGGATTGTTTAACTTTCTCTGTCAGCGCGCCCAATACCACTTCCGGTCGTCCTAACATCATCTTTCCGTCGGAGCTAGGTGGGTGAGGGGACAGTGCGGTAGGTTCTGCGCAAGACACCAGTGTCATGCCACTCCTTGGGGCGGGCAGTGAATGTCGTCGTTCAACGGTCGAACTGGCATGTGAACTTGCGGGTACGCCAGTCTCTGCGCCTGGATCAATTCTTCACAGCTTCCAACTGCTTTAGTGAGCAACTCATAGGAGGTTTCCGGTTTTTCCCCAATTGAAGATAGTTTATTTTGGAGCAGTGAGTCTAACCAGCCAACTGTGGTTGAGACTTGTATATTTCAAGACTCATGTGGGGAACTTTTCATTCGCGCTTGTTCTTTCTCAAAAACAACATTTCTGTCTGACTCTACCCTCACCACGAGTCTTCTACTGTGAGAACAAATATTTTTTGATAGAAATACTCACATAATACTGTGTCCAAGGACGACTGGGAATCACGCATCCAAGAGCGAGATGAATTAAAACAGTCATGTGCGGAATTCTAAGGCAGAATTTTTGGTGACACATAGGATGCCTACCCGGAGACGCGCAGTTTCTGCCCGACCTTTTCAAATCCACGAGCACTTAGTTTGAACAATCAAGTTTGATGCAACTTACAGTAGATGTGCTAACTCATGAAATGTTAACCGAAACTCCGAAATGCGTATTCATCTCGATGCAGCACAGTTCTATAATAGTTCGGTTACCTCGGGATGCAAACTTTCGAACGAACTTCCTTCCGGCCGAATGTAAAAACCACACTCCGTAAAAAATGACTACTTCACTGGTGTGATATTTTCCCATTGATCTTTGATGCCCTCTAAAAGTCAATTACATTTTAATGAAAGACATGCATAAAAATATTCATTCTTTTATTCATTCGGTAGAACATTACGTCTTCTTCCAATTTTACACTGAAGGAAGGGCATGATTCGGTTTTCGAAAACTTTTCCAATTTCTGAATAATTTTGAACCCGACCTGCCGTTATACTTGCATTCAGGGTGTCTAAACTACAGGCCATATATTTTCCGCGTACGGGAAACTGTACATTTCTCTACGGTATTAAGAGGTGACCATATGGGTTTCATAAGATTTAATAGTGGATTTGAGCCATATTGTAAAATTTACAAGCCCCATTAGCAAATGCAAAGACACAATGTTTTATTAACTGGCATTTCACGATATTAAAAAATTCCATAATTATGACCTTCTTCAAAACCGAATTAAACCGTACCTTCGAGTACAAAATTGAACTAAGACGTAATTTCCTATCGAATAAGTAAAAAGATGAACATTTTTATGCTCGACTTTCGTGAAATATAATTAGATTTTAAGGGCATTGAAGATCAAGGATGAAAATGCATACTACTTTAGTAGTCATCTTTGCAGAGTATAGTTTTTGCATGCGACCGAAAAGGAGTTCGTTAGAAAGCCGCCATACCGAGGTAACTGAATTATTATAGAATTATGCTGCAAGACGATTCATTTTACAAACTTAATTAAGGGATCTTCCCGTAACAAAGTCGCATTTCAGCATTTCCGTTGGCATTCAATGAGTCAGCACACCTACTGTACATCCTACTCTCACCGATTTCCAACCATAAATCCCTCCTCGCCTAGGTAAAATGCACAAACCTGTTCCTTTTTATAGTGGCAAACAGACAAGTCTAGTCTCAAAAGCCATGTTTGTGAGATTAGGGGAAGCATAACTTAGTTTGTGTGCATTGGGTCGCTGCTAAAAGCTAGTCAGATATGACTGCGAGGCGGCGGATTTCATCACAGCAAATACGACTCCGCGTCCCCTGTGCAACTTCTCGACAGTTACCAGACGCAGGGAGGGGCCATAAGTGATTGTCGACTTCCGTAATTTAATTTCATTATATTTGTGCCGGGGTCATTGCCGGCTCCATTGTAGGCCTATTAGCTGTTGCCTGCGTTAATTAACTGTCTACTTCGAACTACGTCACGTCTATTTAGCTGGGTCGTACTGGTATGATGTAATATGTGACGGGGATCGCCCCCCCCCAAACAGGCCACGTGATAGATGTGCTGGACCATCACACGGGAACCATATCGGATTCTGGTAGGCGTTGTCGGATTTGTGCACCATAACAAATGCCAACATTTCCGGAGTTGCGGTGGCAGACCCGGTTGACGGTAGACGTCGCGCACACGGGGACTCCTGCCGTCCTCTCCATTGTTGTTGGTGACTAAAAAACCTGGTTATTTGCCGTGTGGAGTGGAACGCCAAGGTGCAGACTCGAGCGTGCCATCCACCTGCGCTCTCCCCTCCCCCCGCTCCTGTTGATTTTGTCTTGAAACCGGGTTAAGGTGGTGGGTGTAGAGAGTGTGGCAAATGCTATGTAAGTCTGCTGTCACTATAAACCGATTCGCGCACAAGACACCGTCACCCTGCTCAGGGGTACACGGTGGACATCGTCAGAAACGACGCTGGAACTGTATATGTGACAGGAGAAGTCACCCTTTGATTACTGCAAACAAGGTTTTTATGCTAGGCCTCCAGCGTTTCCCCTGCCTTGCAGTCGTTTCCTCAGTGGTGTCCGCTTAACGCATAACAATCTGCCACAGAACACAAAAGATCCATCCCTTTCTGACACTGTCCCGGGCGTAAAGAAGGGAATGCGAATATCTGCTATTGTCTATGACGATGGGTCCGAGCAGGAATCCGAAACACCAAGCAAATAAGGTTCTTGTTCCAGCGATCGTGTTTCCTTCTTCTCGACTGCTTCCTGGACCTCGTCTCTTCGTTTATCCTGTCAAGGCGCATTATTTCATGCGTGTTTGTCGCGACCTACTGGTTCTCCTTAGTAGTTGAACTGGCAAAAACTGCACCGCTTATGATAGGCAATCTGCGGCGCTTCTTCCCGAGCTAGTGGACGAGGGAGATTCTTAGGTGTCGACGGAAGCCGGTGGAGGGCGTTGTTGACATAGGTCACAAAAGATCAGACAGGGACTCGGACAAACTAACAAAGTTCGTCAGACTAGGAGCTTTTTTGCCACTGGGCCCAGCGACGAGCTGAGGTGTAGATACGCTGCACCAAAACGGGAGTCCAGCCGACTAGCAGTGCGCAGAGTTCGTAAAGGCCCATAATTACTGCTGCATACGGGGGGGTGTGATAGCACGCCTAGGCGTAGGTCTTTGCGTCGTGTCCGCCACTGCGTCCAATCCCATCCCCAGCTGGTTGACAGACTCGCACAGTCGATCGGCCATAGGAGAGGAAAGAGAAAGCGTGCCCGACAGGGGGAATACATTCCCACAACGCCTCAGCTCTTTCGTCAGTCGCGGTTTCTAAGGCTATCAACTGACGGGATAGCCCGGTCCTTCTCATGATTGAAAGTCAGGCTATAACGGCCCCCTTGGAATCTGGACTTTATGGCACTACCACACACACACACGCAGACACATGAGATCTGGTTCACCCTAACAGGTAGACGGTGCATTTGGGGGACGGAGTCGTGCGTGGCACGTGTAGACGGGCTGTTTACTTTTGTCAGGCACTACGTCTGCGCGCACCTCCGGCCGTCCGAGTCAGGTGAGCGAGGTACACGCTGTGCAAGCCTGTCTTACTATAAATTACTTCTCACGTAAGTCACATGTCCTGCGTATCTTCCCTGTGCAACGCGGCGACTGTCGTTGTTAACGTCTTGCTTTCCGTGTCCTGTAGACAGGCCCCTTGGGAGTCAGCTAATATCTCTTTCATTCCATCGTAGTGGGCTTCCATTCACTTGTTGAGGATTTGCACACAGCCGTGTCTGACTGATTTGCTCCATCAGAACTTGACGCGTGTTACTTGTCATTAGAATAAAGTTATTCTGACAGAGGGTAAGGGCGTTCAGGTTTGTAAGCTGGTTGTAAACCCCATCATGATGTGACAGTTGTGATCCCGTGGACCGATTAGATCGTTTTCAACGAATCCAAAACTTCAGCTGATAGATTTCAAACACTGACACTTTGGATTTTCTAAAAGCAACCATTAGTGGGCCCTCAGTGTTCTTCGTGTGTTTTCTGGTATAAAAACGCCAGCTTAAATGCTGTCCTGTTTGATTTCCCAGGAAATTACTGGCTGCCAATTAGAAGCTTGTGAGTATTACGCTGTAAGTCTGTAGTAGCTGATGGATTTCAGCTGGAGCAATCATGTGTATAGCCGTTTGAACCAAACCTAAAAGTTTTGCTCTGAAGGATTTACTTCATGTTCGCGCATTTATTTCTTCGGAAATTAAACAAGGCAAACTGAAGTGGTGTCGTACGACTAAGTCTGCCACTGTAGGATTTGGTTTATCTGCGAATATCTCTGATGATGGAGTCGAGTGAGAATCCGAAACGTCAGTCCAATAGATTTCTTGTTTCAGTGATCGCATCTTCGTCTTCTGATTTGGTTTGTGGCAGAATGTACACTGTGAAAGCTGTTTTATAAAAGACTATGCAATTACCCGCGTGTAAATAGCAGTTGATTGTCGTGTCGCTCAGAAATGGCTGAACAATTCTTGCGGGACATTGGTGGAGTCTTTTTAATTAGGGTGACAAGCAGATCTACTGATGGTTCATAACTCGCAAGTGACGACATCCACCTTGCGTCCCTCGAAAGTGGTGAAACACTGGTGACTTGCGCAGCATCTACCTCGCTCACTCCCCTCGCACTGATGTCAAGACCATTTCAAGTCAACCACCGGTGAGAGCTGCATGGTACAACTACGCGTACCCAACATACGGTCTGGTCCTCATCTTATATATCAGGTCTAGGTGATGGCGACTAGGATGTCACATGGGTGAGAATGTCATAGGAGTCGCATTAAGACGAGGCCGCTATAGTCCGACCCTAACTCCTCCAGCCAGTCCTCTAAGTTCATCAAGAGAACCGAGTTACCCCGTCAGCCAGCAACTTTCTACGCTACGGCTCATACCACGCTCCTCACGGCGACTTTTCATAACCGCCGACTGAGGCGCCAACGTGGCTAACATAAGGGAATCGGATCAGTAGTATGTTTCATGCCATTTCCTTTTTTAAACCTTCAATTACATAAAAGTGCATGAACAAGGCAGCGAGATATGTAATTCAACCGGTGGCATTTTCTGCAAAAAGACCAGATAAACAATTTTCTCTCAAATGTATTCATTTTGGGCAGCTTTGGAGCTCAATGAACAATGCGACTTCATCGGTGATGGCAAGAAATGAAATCATGCTTTTATATTTAGAAGGGAATGCAGGATGGGGAATGACTGTTGGTTATCACTTTCAAAGTTCACGTGGCCAAAGCCAGTCCGTGTTTGTAAAATACTTGCAACAATAGAACAAGTTTGTACAAAATAGACTAAAGTGGTCTGAAATCTCACGGCGTGTTCTGTTTGGCCGTGTCCGCCATGACCACGCATCAAGAAGCGACTACGTCTTGGACTCTAAAACAACGAAGATACAAACATTAGGACCTGCTTTTGGGGGCGTTATTGGGAAACCTTATAGATGACGATGGGAATTCAGAAGATGGCCGATTATGACTTAAATAATGACAAATGACATGTAACTTGCAACTCGCCCTGATGGAGGTCAAGTTTCTCTCTCGTATAATGATATATATTATGACAGTGGGCGCTCACCGATCAGGTTACGAAACATGTTCGTTCCGTTGTGCCTTTGGGGTTCATACTTGAACCCTCGCAGGCGGTCGCACAAGGACTAGTAGTAGACATAGATGAGATGGAGCCGACGAAGACAAGGGAGACCGGAATAGCTATTTCTGGCTTATTTGCCGTCATCAGCCAGTCATACCCAACCCCAAGTGTGGATTACTTGAGATCCGAACCCAAAATCTTTGGTCATGGAGTTTGACACTACTCTATTGAACCACGGGCCCGTTGTCCTGTCGGTTGAGATATATATATATATATATCTAATGGTGGGGGGCACTCGCCGGTCGTTCTTACGGATCTCACTCGTTCCGTTTTGCCTTAGGACTCTCTCTTCAGCCCAACCAACAGCAGCACAGCGGCGCATGATATCAGCAAAATGGTACTACCGGCAAAGGCAAGGGAGACTGGGAAGGCCATTTCTGGCTTAGTAATTGTCGTCAGCCAGTCATACTCAACCCCGCGGTGTGGAACACCTAAGACTCAAACTCGTGACCTGTTAATTAGAAGTTCACGCCTCTAACCACTGGGCCCCGGGCCCGTTCTCCTATCGGTTTCGATCGGGAATATACAGTGGTAAGGTGCACTCACCGATCGGTCACACCATTCTGCCTATATCATGCTCCGCTGTGCGGCTGCTGGTTGGGCTCGAGGGAGAGCCCATAAGGCACAACGGAACAAGTGAGTTCCGCAAGAACGATCGGTGAACGTCCCATACCATTGCATATTCCCGATCGAAACCGACAGGACAACGGGCTCGTGGCGCAGTGGTTAGAGGCATGAACTTCTAATTAATAGGTCACGAGTTCGAATCCCAGTCGTTCCACACTTCGGGACTGGGTTTGACTGGCTGACGACGGCTAATAAGCCAGAAATGGCCATTGCAGTCTCCCTAGTCTTTGTAGGTAATAGTATTCTGCATATATATGTATATCAGAGGGGAGACGACAGAGTCTGGGGGGTTGATTGATAGAGCACTCTTTCGGGCTTGTTTGCCTTCATTCAGCCAATCATAATCCTGACCACCAGCAGCTGGGACCACAGACACAAACATGCGCACAGACGCACCTGGCGCAGTTGATCCACCACTGGGGTCTACCAGATGGGTCATAAGCACTTCATCGAACCGAAGTTCATCAGTGCCTCGTCGCCCGCCATTCTCTCTTGTTGCAGATCGGGTATTTGTTCTCCCAGGAATATATATGCATATATATATATATATATAGCAGCGAGGAGGGACGACAGAGAATGCGGGTAGATTGATACAGCACTGTTTCGGGCTTATTCTGCCTTCATTCAGCCAATCATAACCCTGACCACCAGCAGCTGAGACCAGAAACACAAACATGCGCACAGACGCACCTGGCGCAGTCGGTCCACCACTGAGGCCTACCAGATGGGTCATAAGCACTTCATCGAACCGAAGTTCATCAGTGCCTCGCCACCTGTCATTCTCTGTCGCTGCAGATCGGGTATTTATCAATCAGGAATGGGCGCACACCGATCTATTGGCTTCACAAAGCAAACAAGCTCTGTATGTGTGGCAAAGGTCACGAACAGGCAACCAATTACCAGGCCGAAGTCGGCCAAGTCATAATAGCAGCGAGGAGGGACGACAGAGAATGCGGGTAGATTGATACAGCACTGTTTCGGGCTTATTCTGCCTTAATTCAGCCAATCATAACCCTGACCACCAGCAGCTGAGACCAGAAACACAAACATGCGCACAGACGCACCTGGTAATTGGTTGCCTGTTCGTGACCTTTGCCACACATACAGAGCTTGTTTGCTTTGTGAAGCCAATAGATCGGTGTGCGCCCATTCCTGATTGATAAATATATATATACAGTGATAGACGTCTCTACCTAATATGTGGAAATTTTATCAGTTAATTTGTCGCGTTGAATTAATACCTCTCTCCGTCTCTTGATGTGGGGTTCATATCCAAACTGGCTGAACTTGGGAAACTTCGATAAAGTCAGCTTTTAACTTTCTTCGGGACTCTGGAAAGTACAAAGTATGTTATGCAAGAACAGAGGAGTGAGTGGCGTGGTTACTTGACGTCTGACACACTGGGGAATTTTGGTTAGCCCCATGGTCCTGAAAAGGTGTAGCAGACAGCCTCCTGCCTCGACTTAGAACCGTCGGCTTGTTCAGTCAGTAAGTTGGGGGCTACTTTCTGCATGTCTGCGTACTGCTCACGAATTCCTACGGTGTAGTTTTCCATATCGCTATCACCCGCATGCACTGTTGACATGCATAACCGAGGGGATTCCCCGTGTTGAGCACGTACGTTGACCGAAACAGACGCACTCAAATAACGAGCTCTATCATCTTGGAATTCAGACAGGTGAGATGGCGCGCAAGATGTGCGAGACACCTAGTCTGGTTCACGACGGTGTTGGTGACAGAGGCCGCTTAGCGCCAGACAGCCTAGGTCGTGTGTGGAGGTCACTCCGATACAGGGCGTGTGCTCAGTCCCCCCTAAGCACAGACCGGTGGTGGTTTACCTTGACCTCGAGTGAAATGTTGATGAACCCGACGCCTTCACCGAGGTGACTAGCCTTGACTGACTGACTGACTGACTGACATTCAGTATTCTGCAGGATTTCGTCAGGACTGCGGTCGGGCTCTCACAGGGAGGCTTAATTCGGACCTGATGTACTTCTTCTAGACTCGTTAATTTGGTCTTAATTTTTTTGCTCAGAACAGACTGAGGGGGATGCCTCAATTGGGAGTCATTTGAGGGGTGGGACATCTCGCTTCACGATTTAGGTCGCTTTAGGAACAAATATATGGCGAATCACTGTGGCCAACTGGCAAAGTAGGTCGACGAATTCACAAACGCTTGTATTTTGGACGTTTTCCTAGGCAATCAACCTAGAATCCACCAGATGACTACCAGGCTCGCGTAAATTATATATGTTTTGGCAGATTATGAATAATTCATAATGACGCAACTGTGAAAAACCCGGCGCCGCGGTGGGATTCGAAACAAAGAGAGCAAGGGGAAGGCCTTAGTACGGTCAACGTCCAAGTGAAAAACTTTTTTTCTTCCAAATAAGCGTGAAGCGCTTTAAGATTCCATTATATCCCTCACTTTTTTCCACTTTACGCTAATGATCTGAGATTGCCCAATCACTGTTTCTGCGTTAAGTCTTCTGACGGTGTGATTGTTGGCCACTCTATTGAAAATGAGAAACAAATCTAGTTTGTAAGATATAGTTTGGATCATGTCTCATTTAGCCTTTGGGAAACAGTCTTATACTTAATAATCAGAAGGGGGTCCAGTGTGTGCTTCGGCGGCAACCATCGTCCGTTCCTGAATCCTCTGGCATTCTTATCAATAAAGCGTCTTTTTTTCCAGTTACCTGGGTGTTGCCTTGTCCTCCAATCCCTCATATTCTCTTCATGTAAAAATACTTTTAAACATAAATCGTAAACTTTTTTATTGCCTTCGCCGTTTACGTTTCTACTACGCCCATCAGACCTCAATCTGACGATTTATAGATTCCTGAATTCTTCATCTCATTCTTTATTGTTCTCCTGTTACTTTTTCTGTTTTGCATATGCCAATTTAGGACGCGTCCTTCGCATACCGTTAACTTCTGGCGATGTTCCTCGTGTTATTGTAGTCGATGTCATAATCCAACAATATTTCACAACAGTCAAGCAATTTTTTAGTTGAATTATGGATAATGGAGTACAACCCGTCCACACTAAAATAACTACTACAAGGTCTTTCCGTCCCATGTTCCGTGGGCTTCGGCAAATCTCTTGTCGTAAGTCTGCGTACCAGCGATACGTACTGCCGTCGCTAGTACTATGCCTGACGTGTAATAGGACAGAAATCCAAAAACGAAGACTTGAGTCGTCCTCCATGAGGGTCAAACATATTGAAATAGGCCCACCTAATCTTTCATCCTTTGCTCATCTGCATTCTGGTAAACGGAGAACTCTTTGCTCAAAATAATTGGTTGGCAGCCCAGGGAGACACCATATAGGGCTACTCCTGTGTGACTCTGCTTGTCAACATCTACGACTTCAGAGTTGATTCCGGACATCCTGTGGCCCCCAGCGAAGCTTTTGGTGTGACCTATAAGGTCCCACCGGGTTAACCTTAGCTATTGGGCCAGCGCCTGTTAACAACAGCAGAAGCGGCCTCTATCAGGTAATGAGTAGTAATCACGTGCGCAGAGAAGAACCGCGTTCAGGCTACGCACCTACCGTGATCAAAGGTATACTAATCCTACAGCTCCCCGCGCCCTTCTGCTCTCACTGTGTCCCTGACCTTGACTACTATCATTCCCCAACCCATCCTACATTCCAACACCCCGCCTGTGTTTAGGACGAAATTTAATCGATTTCTCTTATCACTGACAGGGTTTTACTTCTACCCCGTTTCCATATTAATGTACTGGCCTGACGGGAATTTAATGAAGGCAAACTCTTGCTAGCCAACTAGTCCTCTAAATACTAATTTCGGCAAGATCGTATTTCGTAGCCGTACCTGTTAGGGGTTAGGGGTTGGAGGCATGGTTCAGGGTTAGGAATTAGAAGTTAAGGTTAGGGATTGGGGGTCGTGGGTAGGGTTAGAAGTTCAGGTTAGGGGTTAGGCTGGGGCTTGTCTACTGCAGGTGTAGCTACGAAATAAGATCCGATCCGGATTTCTTTGAATGGGTAGCCTTGCAAAAGGAAAAATCGGCAAGGGTATGGTTTATGGCCGGAATTGTTTAATCCGGGGAGTATTTGTGTTAAGTAAAGAAGCGGAACATCTAAGAACCCTGTGGTATCACAAATTCTGATCTTCTATTGTCTCCAACTGAAAGGGGACACTATTTTAGCCATTTAATGATAATAATAGATGCATTTAATGCTCCTTTTCTGGCCTTTTCAAAAAGTTATTGCATTTTTGTATTTTTGCTCCGATGACTACCCTTTCGCAACAGCCGCCATGAGGCCTTTGTATTTATTTCGCCAGTTACTCTCTTCTAGCACAATTGCTCCCCGGAGTAAGTAATCCCGGCCATAAACCATACCCTTACCGACAGATCTTATGTACGTGTACTGTGACCCGTTTTGGCCACAAAATATCTCCTAATTTATGAAGTGATGTATGATCCGATTTTTCTCTGCCTGGAATTTCGGTCACAAGCGTGCTCACTCCTACGCTTTGACTGCCAAGTATTTCACTGATATTTTGGCAGATTTTGAATAATTCATATTGACCCAACTGTGAAAAACTCGGCGCCTCGGTGGGATTTGAACCCACGCAGTAAGGGGGAAGGCTTTAGTACAGCCAACGCTCTAACCACCTGAGCTACGAGGCCCCGCTGGACGACGCGAGTTTTATCACACTTGGGTCAAGTTACCCGCCCAACCTACTGCAACGTCTGGAATCCACCAAATCTGATACAGTAAGTTGACTGCCCAAGCAGGATTTCCTAAGTAATTCACCCAGAATCCACCAGATGACTACTAGGCTCACGTAATTCATTGATATTTTGGCAGCTCAGGGGCCTCGTAGCTCAGGTGGTTAGAGCGTTGGCTGTAATAAAGCCTTCCCCCTTACTGCGTGGGTTCGAATCCCACCGAGGCGCCGAGTTTTTCACAGTTGGGTCAATATGAATGTCGAGTATTTGTAATTTCTAACCCCTAGAGGATCTAGGACAGGATGACTGTCCTGTCCAAAAGAAACTCCTTCAGAGCAGGGAGAGTAGCCAAAATCTGCACCCTGGGTATCATTTTGTCCCTGTGAAAACACGCCATACTGTTGGAGCGCCTTTACAAAACCCTGTGAGGCTTGAAGGAAAAACTGAGGCAGGCGGTTTTATGCCTCTGCAGGGCCAACTCTGCGGGCAGATGAGCGACCTAAAGACCCATTGCCACCCGCTGAAACCTCAGCAGTCATCTACAAAATAAATTGCAATGAGGGCGACTGCAACTATGTGGGCGAAACTGGGCGGAAATTGCAAACTCGCCTACAAGAACACAAATCGGCCACTCGGAGGTTAGACACTAACTCTCAACTAGCAACACACGTTGGGGAAACGGGGCATACTTTTGACCTCCAGACGGCTACCATCTTAGGTCGAGGCAACACAAAAACAGAACGGCTAACTCTCGAGGCGTGGTTCTCCGATGCCCACTCTATCAACAGGCATCTGGACCTTCCTGCAGCTTACAAAGTCCTACGTCATCACAACCGTAGAGCTCAGGACCAAACAACCACACCGGACTTAAGAAGACAGCACGGAGATAGCCCGACGCTGAGCTTACTCGGTGAGGAAGAACAAGAACCGCCAGACCGACCGCCCGACTAAAGTCCAATCAGTTCCCCTCGACGGAGTGGTGACTCATAAAGCGCACAGGCAAAAAACGCCCGTCAACCATTTCCTGAGAGGCCGACGCAGCGTGAGGAGAGAGAAAAATCGATCAGCATGAGGCCGGCCAACACAGCTTGCCACTTTAAATTAAATTTCTGATCGATTAGGTGCAGTTTACGCTTTGACAATGAAGAGCCGACCCAGCTCTTTGAAACGTCAGCAGTTAAATAAACCTGTTCCGGAGAGCCAATTTTCTTCTTCTAATAATCTTCCCGGATCTCTAAACTTTTCCAATCTGAGCTACCAGCTTACCTGGTGTGTAGGTGAACATCTTCATCGGGCTGACACCGGAGGCCGTCTCCACGAGAACTTCGACGGTAATGGGACTCGTCAGAGGAAAGCTTGGCCCGTCATAGGGAGGAATACGACAGACAATGTGAGTCTAGAACGGGGAAAGCACGCGCGTAGGTGTTATTCGTCATTTTGTCACACAAAAGTCTTGAAAAGGTCACGCAAGTGGTGTACAAGACCTTGCGTGAGATAATATACTGTGGGGTAAACTTATTGGCACGTCTGTGCGGCAATGACTACTAATCACAGTGCGACCGGTAAAGATAGCGGACCTGCTTGCCTTTTACGCAATCAGGCAAGATTGACGAACGCCAGTCCAGTTTGATTTCAACTGCTCACGATCGCGAGTGACAGGATGTGAACCGTTGACTGAACTCCTCCCCCTTCGGGCTGAAGTGTCGGAGGGCCTCCCCATCTGCAGACTAACGGCGGCACATAAACCACGGCCGCTCACGCTTTGGGGTTGCATGTGTAAATGAAACTACTGAAGACTTTTTGCAGGCAATGCATACATCATTCAAGGGGGTAGATACATGCGCACATGCAATTACCCCTCCAGGTGTGTGGGTAGATTCACAAAGTGCAGACACCTGGGTTGGACAGTTGTCTGGGCCGCCTCCGTCTAGTGAGTTGTGGTCAGTTGACGCAAAAAACCACAACCGGCAGACTAAGTCCACGATTATTTCCTGATGCACACAATCGAGCTGGTCTGTTTGGCCAGCTGGCAGGCCTGAAGGCAGCGCCGAATTTACGCTGGTAGGGCAGTAATAAAAGTCAGTAAAAGTCCAGGGGGAACTTGCACTGATTATTGGCCGGGGAAGCATAGCCGAGAGAGACAACGCTGCCAAAGTTACACCATTCCTGACGGATGTAAAGGGAGAACAGTTGATGCAATGTTTTTCAAAAGGCAAGGCAACGGCACATGCATACGCAGACGTACCACATGAAATGTTAAGTGGGAATCCGAAACGTGATTTTTGACTAGAATGGATTAGTCAGGTTTCGATGTAATATTGATTATTACACTGCCTTGCTTAATTTCCGAGGGAATCTGGGCGCGAACGTATCGTAAATCCCTCAAACCAAAGGTTTTCGGAGGCTGCCCGAAAGTTGAGAAGTTTTGTTTCGAAGGCCTTACTCCAAGTTCGGGCATTAAATTTCCTAGGAAATTAAACAAGACAGCACGGAAACCAGCGTTTATGTACCGGAAAGCACACGAGGAATGCTGGGGCCCACTGATGAGCCGAACCTTTCGCAGCGGCATAAGATGGACGAAACACGCGTGGCTACGCTTTTTGCTAGTACCTTTGCTTTTAGGATGGTAAATCACTCAGTACTGATAGTAATTATACATAATCCTAAATATTCCAACCACAACAGAATGCCGGCTTTTTAATGCGTCCCGTTTCGGCCGTATGCAACAACCACCCTCGGCATGAGTGACTCCTTAAGTAATATGCATTTTTCCCATTGATTTACGTGACCTTAGAAGTTCAAGTATGTTTTACAGAAAACGAGCATAAAATATCACTTCGTGTATACATTTGGTAACATACTACGTCTTTTTGAAATTTTTGATTGAAGTAAAAATTTATTTCAGTTTTTTAAAAAGGTCTTTGAATTGCCGAATAATTTGGAGTCCGATCAAACGTTGCGTTTGCCGTTAGGGTCTTCAGAATGCAAACTTTCCACGCAAAGAAAATCATATATTCCTCTATGCTGTAAAGACGATGCCACCTAATGCCTGCAAACTATTTCAGTAGATATGGGCGATGCTTTATCGTGGCACGAAAATCAGTATTACAATCATACCTGACTAATCCTTTCAAATCAAAAGCACATCAGAATTTGGGCCAACACTTCATTAAAAACCACCTTCTGTAAGTAGATGAAGGTGAAATGAAAGAAATGATCGTTTTGTCCAGAGGAGACATGTTGGAGCAATGTCATGTTGGGGCAGGTTTGTCACCACTAAGCGGTCAAGTCCTACTCATTTGGTAACCACGGTCAGTGACCGATCTCATGAAATGTTAACTTAGATCGTGAAATGCGCCTTCGATTTAGGAGGATCACTTAACTGGGGTTGTAACAGTGATTATTTTGTGACATAACCCCGTGGTATTCCAAACACGCTGGGATTTTAGCCTCCAAATGCACTTCTTTTCAGCCATCTGCAAAAACTGGACTCAGTAGAATGACTACCTAAGTAGTATGCATTTTCACTATCGATTTCCGATGCCCCCAAAGATTCAAAAATATTTTACAAAAAACATGTACAAAGATAATTCTCCTTGCACTCATTTAGCAGTAAATCATGTCTTCTTCAAATTCAATAAATTTAATAAAGGAGTATCTTTCGGTTCTAAAAAGTCTCTAATGATGAGATTTTTTAAAATTGTGCAATGTCCCTTCAAACGAATAGCATCCTGTCTGCCTGTGTAATAATGCTCCCATCTAAGTATATAACGCAGTTCACATCGGTTGTGACATTTCATGTGCTCCGTATGGTACTTTCTCAGTGGCATGACGGAATGTGTGTTCCTTCTTGTACGGCAAGTATAGAGCTTGTAGACTGGAATGCAACGGCCGACTGAGTTCACAAGTATTGGGGTATCAAAAAACTTCCTGATAAGCAAAGGATACTCTTTCTTCGAGCATAAAGTTCTAAGGAGACATGATTTTTTACCAAACGAAAACAACAAATGATATTCTAAGAGGGATTTTCAGCGAAATATACTCGGATTTACGAGGGCACCGAAAATCCATAGGGAAGATGCGCACTACTTAAGTGGCAATTTTTTTATCGGATGCAGTTTTTGCAGGCGGCCGAAAAAAGGTGCACTCAAAAGCTTGTCTGAAACATTATGTGAGTATGCTGGCCGGTAGTCAATATTACAGCCCCCCCCCCCTAGGTAATCCTTTTCAATCGAAATCGCTTTTCGGTAGTTCGATCAACATTTCATGAAATCCGTCTCCGATTGTAAATTGGTAGATCAAATGAAAAGTTAACAGAAATTCTGAAATGCGGATTCCATAAGGAAGGACTAATAGGATGAGTCTGTACTACTGATTATCGTGAGGCATAATTTCATAATGTTTCAGACAAGCCAGGATGTTGGGTTTTGCATGCACATCTTCTCGGTAAAAATGACTAATACGTGGTTTTCCACTGCTTTTCTGTATGCCTTTAAATTCAGATAAATTTTATGGAAAAGACGCAAAATAAATATATCTTCTTATGCTCAATATTTTGGAAAACTACGTATTCCTCAAATTGTATAATCGATGAAAGGGGACATTTGGGTTTTAAAAAGTCTGCGACCATAAGGTTTTTAAAGACCGTGAAACGTCAAGCCATAAGCATCGCAGCTGTAGGCTAAGTAATGCTTCCTATGAAATATACAAAATAGTCCCCATCTAGTGCAAAAATTTTATGAGCCCGATATATTGTCTTCTTTGTGCATATGGGAATGTAGATTTTCCTCAAGCGGAAAGTATACGGCTTGTGGACTGAAAATTCTAAACACGAATGCAAGGGCAGATCAGCCTCAAATTATTCGGGGTTTGAAAAAACTTTTCAACACCCACAGATATCCTTTATTTGAATATGTAATTTAAAGAAAACGCGCTTTGCTAACTAATGAGTGCAAGAAAGTACACTTTTGTGCATGTTTTCTATAAAAAAATATACTTGACTTTTTAGGGATATCGAAAATCAACAGAAAAACTCATGTTACTAAATAAGTCCTTTTTACCGACTGCAGTTTTTCCAGGCGGCCAAAATAGGTGCATTCAGAAGCCAACGCACTAGCGTGTCTGGAAAATTATGGGATTATGCTGTATGATAATGAATTTTACAACACCACTTAAGTAGTCCTTCTGGTAAGAGTTAGGTATATGCGCGGGGTATGGGAAAACTATGGAGAACTGCATACAATATTTTTAAAATGTGTTCGGCAAAGTTTTCGGGCGGCCTTTCGTCGGCAGGATGACGCTCGCTGACCTGTATCGCCCAGAACAGTCAGTTCTGCTCAAGTGTCTGTATTTGTTCATTGTTCTCTGCCCCCACACAAAATACTTTAGTAAGGGGAAGCTCATTTTTAGAAAAAAAGTTCTGTATGGAGAGCAGTCAAGTAGTAGAAAAAATACTCGTAACATCGCTAGATGAAATGCATACGGCTGCTAGCGTAGCAGGAGTGTGAAAACGCTGGCGAATTTGTCAAATAACAGTTGACTTTATCTTACCCCGCGCATGTACTTAAGCCCTGCCTTCCTTCCTAATGGAAACCGCTTTTCGAAATTCCCGTTAGCATTTCGTGAGATCAGACAGTGACTGTACTCTTAGGGCTTTCCAATAAATTTAACCAGTACCATCTCAACACATTAAAGTTCATGAGTATCTTGCCTGTGTAATACATGCGACGGTTGGATTAAGTAGTGTACTTCGTGAGTCAGCAATATCATAAAATTAAGTCCCCCCTAGCAGCAGAGGGATGAACGTGAATGAGACAGTTATTTTTGTACAGAACTCCTGCTCCGGGCAGTGGCAGCCGCTAGTGAGGCCAGAACACGTGTTGAATCACGCCTGAGCGGGTGGCTGTCTGCGCTATCGGCTGCTTTAATCTGTGTGCGCCGGCGCTAGGTCGCTCTTGTTTGTGTTGTGCACCACGCGGCGTCGATGGGTAGATGCTATGAACAGTTATGACTGTCTAGACGCACACATGTGTGTGTGCGAGCTGCGTGTCAGTGCGTGTGGCATTGTGGGGGGAGAGGGGGTCATCGTGATAAGAATAACTGACCTTGATTCGTCAAAGCCCCAAGGACAGAATGTGGCTGATGCCACGATAGCGGTCGACTCCGAAAAAGAATCCGGAACTCCCGTGAACCTCCTAACATTTCCTGCCTACGGGGCTTGAGTCCTAGGGGCATTGCCGGAGGGATTAGACTAAGGTACCTCTGGGTTAGAAACCTTCATTTTCCCGGCCTGCAGTGCGGTTGACGGACGACGTCAAATACGCCGGAAACACTCACTCAAGCCCACTCTGTTCACTGTCAGTTATAATTCCGATTACTGCGTAGTTCCTTGCTACATGACTGCGTGTGTGAGTTCTTGACCAGAACGCCAAGGCCAAACGGAATGCCGGTATTTCATCGGGCAGTCAGGATAAGAAGCTGACCACAACTCTCGGCTATCATGACGGCAAGATGTGATTATGTAGCCCCACCTGGTGGACACAATACTGTTGGGGTTGGGGTTAGGAGTTAGGTCAACTATTTCCCAACCACTCAAAGCACAGCCGCGCATTGCCAATAACTTTTCTTTTGCATACAACTACTTGACTTCGCCGCCTGAGCGTTCTGCGGTCCCACCTGCGAAAACCCCCCATTACCACCGGTTCCGTATTACAGGTGGCTGGGGTTTGTTTACTTCAAGTGGAGCTACATAACCACATCTAACCAAATAGTCTTTTAGATTCAACGCTTCATTCCGCTTTCCACTAATTAACCGATGGTATGGTACTTCGGTGATTCATGTATCCTTTCACCAACCGCGCACTTATCTCCCACAATGTATTGGTTTGCTGAAGAAGTGATAACCGCATACCTAAAGGTATAAGAAGATGGGTCTCTCTATCTCTTCCCTCTTCCACGCTCCACTTAACCGTCCGGGACTTTCCGCCGACTAGTGCTGAGATTGAAAGCAATATATGGCGCGGGATGAAGGGCTCCAACTACATGTGTCACATGCGCATACGGCGAAGGTCCAGACCGACATACGCACATCTCAGGCTTCCCCACAGATGCCTATCAACCGACATCGTGCCAATACGTTTCCTCTAGAAGCTACCTGTAACCACGGGCTGTGCGAAACAAAAAACAAAGGCTTGGAAGCTTATTAGAGTCCGTCACCTTAAAGAAAGTAAAGACTCAGATAACATTCAAGGCGCACAGAGGCCTTTGGTGGGGTATGAATGCATGTAAGCGCTGGAACTTTGGTGCAAGGCCAGCAACGATCGGGTGTAGGATCCGCAAGTTACTTTAGCTAATCTGTGGACCTTGTCATACGTTTAATAGCGGTAGAGGGGGTTTTACGGGTGAGGTAACACACAGGACAGAGAGCACGAAGACCCAGAAAATATACAAACTTCTACTGAAAACCTCATTGCACGCTGTTATTTGGCAAAGAAAGTGAGCGCGATAACTAAAAAGATAAACAAAAAACGATTCTCAAAAATAACGGGCTTTGAATAAAGCGCTGCTAGTAAGTTTACATTTAGTCAGGAAGTGAAGGAAATTTCGGACAATGGGAACGGTGAATAAGGAGTGATGTTTACAGTCACACTGAATTTTAGGGCATATTATTGTAGTTGCCATCTACCTGGGATTCTGTACCCTATGGTAAAGAAAAGAAATTTTACGGATGAGGCCTCGCCAGCCCTGCCGAAAGCGCTTTGGCCGTTTCGATTTCGGATAAAGTACCGGACCCGGACCCCGAAAATGGGCGTGACATACAACTATTTGACCTCGTCGCCTGTGCCTTCCCCGGTTCCACCCGTAAAAATCCTAGTACCACCGGTCCCGTATTAGAGGTGACTGGGGTTTTCTTACTTCAGATGGGTCTACATAACCACATCCGACATTTTGCCCAACCTTTTTTGCTCAGCTGAATGGTCCTCTGGACTGCCAGCTCATTTGTGGGACACTGGCAGTCCGAGCCTTGCGAGGACTTCGTTGTGCAGCCCACTATGGAGCATCGTAGCGCGATAGCAAATCCATGAAACAAAATTTATCCTTCGTACATTGACTTCCAGAAGAGCCTCAAAAGTGATATTTGACCGCATTGACCGACTGACTGTTCAAGGACTGTACACGCAGTTTTCACGAAAGACAACAGACAAGCCGTAGCTCCAGCGAAGAGAACCCAGCCATTATGTACGGTTTACAGTCCGGTTTGGGAGACCGCAACCACCATGGAAAATCCGGCCGCCGATCATAGACTACGAGTTGAGAGCACCCACTGGCAATGCAAAGACCGAATCCGAAACTTCGGAGGATATCCCAGGTTACCGAGTTTTGGTGCGGTTAGGAGTCCTGAGCCGAGACAACGGTCAGTCAGCAACACAGCCGAAGAAAACCATGGCTGTCGGATGATTGCCTAGTTGATCGCTGATTGATTTGTCTGCATCTTAGGCGGATATGCGTGTCCAAAGTAGTGAGAACTCAGAAGGTCTATTAGAGTGGGGTACGATCTATGCAGGTAATAATACACAACTTCCAGCCGACATTGGCAGGCCGGGTGAAGCTTCCCACTCAGAGGTCATACACCGCGGGTGGCACACTCGGTCAGTAGGGTCCTGATGATGATTACTCTGTGAGGCGCCAAAACGTTCAACTGGCCCGACAATTCGACTGTAGCATACGAAGACTTGCCGTATGTATAACGTGGAGAGCGGAGGACGGTGACTTTTTCGTAGATGACTTCGGAGGGTTAGTAAGCTTCAGAATCACCTACCGCACTCTTCCCTCCTCCACCCACCTGGCAAGACTAAGTCAGGGCAACCGGAACCCTGCCCAGG
Source organism: Spirometra erinaceieuropaei (assembly GCA_902702965.1). Lineage (NCBI taxonomy): Eukaryota > Metazoa > Platyhelminthes > Cestoda > Diphyllobothriidea > Diphyllobothriidae > Spirometra > Spirometra erinaceieuropaei. Next base: position 2,880,608 of record CACRXP010000007.1, on the reverse strand, counting down.
CGCACTAACTAACAAAGCTAAAAAGCCCGTCTACGCGTAACACCCACGACCCGGCTTCCACGCAACGAATTAGGAGTCCAAAGAGTATTGGGGCGGCAGTGTCCCATGTGAAGGGGGAGCGACATGGAGACCACATTCAGAAGCAGCTGCTGAACCGGACTCACCCTAACACTTGATAACCCTACAAGCCACGGGTGCCAGCGCGTTGTGATAGACTGGAGCGCGTCAGATTATTTGTAATAAGGAATACGCTGAGGTGTCGTGGAGATAGATTTCGCAATGTCGATCTCACTCTCTCTCCCCCCCCCCCTCCCTCTCTCATGCATCAGTACGAGAAGTAAATAACTTCATGCGCAGAAGTTTAGATGTCAGTTTAAACACCTGAAACAAGTGCATTTTCAGGAGGCATAAAATGGGCGTGACTAGGGAAGTTTTTCAGAGGGAAGTAAAGTCACTGGCTGAAGCCACGTCGTCTCACTGGCGTGGACGGCAGCAACCTTGTAGGTGTCCTCTGGTCAAAAGACGTAAAAAACCAACATGTAGGGCAGAAATTGTTGCAGCGGAGGTAACAGACGTTAGGATCGAATTTATACTGGGGCAGTCCGTCCACGTTGTTGTGCCGGGTAAGCTTCAGAGGTTTTGGTTCTGAAACCAGAGGATTCTCAAGACGTGACCACAGAACCGGAGACCGCACATGTGCCTCAGTCACAGAGGTCAGTAAGTGGAAAAGCTCGGCGAGCAGCAGTAACGTCGTAATCGAAGACTGATCTCAAGTGAAAGCAACATTTTGCCCGGTAAGATGTGGTTTGGTGGCCCTACCTGATGGACCGAATACTGTTGGGGTTGGAATTAAGGGTTAGGGACTATGGATAGGGGTTATAGTTAGAGGTTAAAGTTAGGGGTTAGGGTTTAGGATCAGGGATTAGAGTTAGGGGTTGGCGCAACTATTTCTCACCCATTCAAATTACAACCGCGCATTCAAAATATTTTTTATTTTGCATACAACTACTTGACCTCGTCGCATGTGCGTTACCCGGCTCAAACCTGTTAAAGCCCCTTTTACCACCGGTCGCGTATTAGAGGTGACTGGGGCTTGTTTACTTCAGGTGGGGCTACCAAACCACATCCGACATTTTGCCCAACCTTTTTTCTGCGACTCACTTGTGGGACACTGGCAGTCCGAGCCTAACGAGGTCTACGTGGTGCAGCCCACTCTGAAGGATCCTAGCGCGATAGCAAGTCCATGAAACAAAACTTATCCTTCGTAAATTGACTTCCAGAAGAGCCTCAAAAGTTCTACTTGACCGCATTGACCGACTGACTGTTCAAGGACGGTACACGCAGTTTTCACGAAAGACAACAGCCTAGCATGAAGAGGTGCCACCGTAGCACTGGATTTGAGTTATTCGCAGGTGCCTCCTTCAGAAAATGCTGGGTTCTCCTCTGCGATCAAAAGGACTCAGAGTGGCGTCCACCCACGGAACAGTCTTGCCCACTTTGTCGACATCTGTGCTGGGGCCAGCGCTTTCGGCAGTGCACGGGCCTTAATTTTATAGTCCCCCCTATCTCACCGACTCAGGTTGATGGATCACGCAGCGCGTCGTCCTCAGTACTGCACGGTGCAAGCTGACCTCGGTTGCATCTCTGACACTTCTGACTCCGATCTGCCTGACTGACATGCAGACTAACCCAATTTTTTTCGTGAATTTACCGTAGACAGGACGCAACTGAAGATCACTCTACCAGACACAGCCAACTCAGTCATTCAAACTGAGTACGGTTAGAAAAAAACTGGAAACGAATGGCGAGATGTTAATACCACTACCGTGCTGCGTTTTTCGATTCCACATCATGTCAGCCAGGGTGTGTTCCGTTAAAAAGCGACGTAAGTCAGCTGCTGACAACCGCGTGAGTCTTCTGTGGATTTAAAGCTTATTTGCCTCTTCAAGACAGGGACTTAGTTAATTCTACACCAGTTTACCTTGTGTGTGAAATCGTAACAATCCAGGGCCAGTCAAACATACTCTGTCGGAACTTCTAGATGCGAAAGCTTGACAGGTATCAGTGCAGGTACGCTGATGCACGTGAGAGGTCCAAACTGAATGGCGTGATCAGGATTGTGCCACGCCCTTTTTAGGCCCGTCATGCAGGCTGGTGTCTGTCCTTCAAAAGCTGCGACTGCCATTTTGCTCACAATAATGCTACTTGCTTTGTTGAGTGTCGTCAGAGTGAAAAATATGAACAGGTGGTAAATCATACTTCAAGAAGAAAATTCATTTTTTGCAGAAGGCGCGTCGAAAGAAGCCTTCAAAACAAAAAGCGCTCAGCGGGAGGTAAAAAAGAACTTCCTGTCTAGAAGATTAGGTGCCATTTGCAACGCCGGAACCGAAGACCATTTCAGACGGCAATAAGTGTGCGTGACTAGAGGAAAGTTTCAGGTGAAAGTTGCGGCCTTAACGTCTGCGCGCGAGTCGATCGAAGCAACGTCGCAGGTGAAAGGTTTGGGAGTCATAACAACTGCACAAAACTTGACTTCCTTTTGATCCTTGAAATCGTAGTCGTTAATACAGTTCAGACTTACCAATGACTGATTAGTATTCAGAGCTGTAGTTTGCGAAATTTTATCAACGTCCACAAGACTTGGAGGACTTATGGAAAACTGGTCAGTGACCAGACATTTTATAAGCATATAGTATTCACTAGAAGCATACAGCGTATGCAGGCAAAAGATCGTCGAACTTACAGAGTTTGTTAGGTTTGCGTCCACATGTGCTTGCTGTTTCCAAACGAAGTCGTCGCCAGGGTAGAGGGAAAAACCGAGATTTTGTTTTCCGGAATTCTGTCGGAAAACGACTCGGCTGTCGGAACTAAAACCCTTTCCGATGATGAAAAGGTCTACACCGCCTGATACAGGTGCTTCATCTAACGACATCCGAAGTATTTTTGGTGGGAACCTGTCCGAGGCTTCACCATGAAAGGATAAATATAAAAATGTCGAGTTTATAAATAGTTTTGTGGGCGAGCCTAGAGCACTTGCATGCCGAAGTAGTGAAGTGCCTTTACAATAGTGAAGAAATTAGCAGTACAGTTTAGAACATTTAATTCCTGAAAATATTAATGTAGTTGTCTTTCACAGCGTGGAACTAGGCATGCATATATATATATATATATACATGCTGTATGTTGTATGATTCGCCGTACTGACAACACCAGTACCAGTAAGAAGCCCAGACACTCTTTACCCGATATTCTATCACTTCCTGATACAGGTGCGAGGAATTCGGCTCATCAATGGGTCCCACAGCGCTCCTCATGTAATTTCTAGTAGATGCTACAGCTTTGATCCTTAGGTTTTTATACGTGCTAACGTGGAGCAAATCCTTCGGGGTGAAGCTTATAGGCCAAGTCAAAAAGTTTATGTAAGCCGGATCCATCAGTTATATATATGTTTGGCAAGTGTTTTACCATGGTAGTGGGGCGCTCACCGATCGTGTTACGGAACTCACTCGTTCCGTTGTGCTTTACGGGCTCTCTCTCTCGATCCAAACCAGCAGCTGCACAGCGACGCGTAATGCAGGCAGGATAGCATTATTAACAATGGGGACTGAAATTGCAATTTCCGATTCCTTGGCCGTCGTCAACCAGTCATATCCAACCCCGAAGTGTGGAACACCTGGGTCTCGATCCCCCACCTGTTGATAGGAAGTCCAACGCCCCTAACCACTGAGCCACGAGCTCGTTATCCTGTCGGTTGCGATAGAGAAAACACAATGGTAGAGGGACGCTCACCGATCGTGTTACCGTACTCCCAACATAGGTGCTAACTAAAACCTAGACACGTGGGCTGATTCTAAAAAGTGACGCCCCGGACACTTTAGTCCATGTCCTGCCCTTAAAACTTTCCCCAAATTCTTAGACTGACGTATAACTACATCATCGTGTCGAGTATTCCAGGAAGAATAGGAGAAGAAGACTAAGAATGAGAATAAGAAGAAGAAGAAGAAGAAGAGGAGGAGGAGGAGGAGGAGGAGGAGGAGGAAGGAGGGTGGAGGGGGAGGATAAGAGGAAGAATAAGGAGGAGGGGGGAGGAGGAGGAGGAGGAGGAGAAGAAGAAGAAGAAGTGGCAGAAGAAAAAGAGGAAGGGCAGGCGAGTCCATGGACCAAAGCTTAGATAACTTCCTCGTTTCCATCATCAGTTATAAAGCAGTCCGTCGAAGGTAAACTAAGAAATCTGTCAGTGCCCCCTACACAGGAGCATCAACTGCTTGTGAAGAGACATGGCCATGCATCGAAGACAGCTTCGCACGCGCTGAACTCAGAATACACATTTTCGCAAGAGAAAACTCGCATCTTTGGCGCCACAACAACGGCTAATGAGCCAGAAGTGGCCATTCCAGTCTCCCTTGTCTTTGTCGGTAATAAAATTCTGCCTTCGTCATGCGCCGCTGTGCAGCTGCTGGTTAGGCTCGTGAGAGAGCCCGCAAGGCACAACGGGACGAGTGAGTTCCGTAGGAACGATCGGCGAGCGCCCCTCTACCATTGTGTATTCCCGATTGAAACCGACAGGACAACGAGCCCGTGGCTCAGTGGTTAGAGGCGTTGGATTTCTAACTAACAGGTCGCTAGTTGGAGCCCCAGGTTTTGCACACCTCGGGTTTGGGTACGACTGGCTGACGTCGGCTAATAAACCAGAAATGGCCACTCCAGTCTCCCTTGTCTTTGTCGGCAATAACATACTCCAAAAAGTGGCCGCAAGTTCATAGAAGCAGTGCATCAATAAACTGTTGATTCAGATGTCGCATAGAGAATCCTCAAGGGCAAGTGGAGACGAAGACAGCCAAATACAACCGAGTAACTGAATGCACTGAATGTCTATTATCACGAACTTCAAACAACCGTGGAATTTTTCAATAGGCAGTTTGCTGTTTCCGTACGTTGAGAATGTGTCCATTGACAAGCAGTGGAAACAATTTCAAAAATTCACACAATAAACGTTGTTTCGCCCCCTAAGAACTTGGTCTATTTCCGGCAACATTCCATGGGCGCTTATTTTTTTTATAGATAAAAGGAAATGAAGTAGACTGATACATTACTGTTTTAGGCTTATTCCGCCTTCATGCTGGCAATCATAATCTTGACAATCAGCTAGGGTCTCAAATATAAACATGCGCACATACACATAATACGCGAATGATCCACTACCGGCGTCCATCCTGTGGATCATGAGGAGTTTACCGGACCGAAGTTCATCACTGCCTCGCCACCTGCCCCTCATTGTCGTGCAGATCTGGTATTTATTCGATCAGGAGTGAACACGCCGTCCATTGTATATTATCAAGGAAGGTCCTTCACCGATCAGGTCATGAGACACGCTTATCCCACTGCGTCTTAAAATTCCATCTATGTCCTACTTGACAACGCAGGTACCAGCCAAAAGCCCGGACACATGTTTTACCGAGATTTCGCCGCTGCATGACGCAGCTGCGAGGGGTTAGGCTCATCAGTGGAGTATCTACCAGAAAAGCACACGGGGACACCTGGGGACCCGGCGACAGTTCGATCGTCGTGCCCGACGGTGTCCACCGTGCGCTCCGGGCATGGTGACCTGCGCGTGAGTTAGTTTATAATGGTAGTGGACTTGCACAGCATCTACCACTGTCTCTCCTCTCTGGTCCGTCTGACCATGGAGTCAAGAAGACCTGAGGCGAGAAGGGCGCAGGCTAATAGCACGCCAAGCCTGCACCTTGGCGTTCTACTCCACGTCCCCCCGGCCCACACAGCAAATACCCGGGATTTTAAGAAAAAACAAAAATGCAGGACGGCGAGGGTCACAATCTGCGCGACCCCACTGTCGGCAATTGGGTCTGCCACCGCAACCCCGGAAATGTTGGCATTTGTCATGATGGAGAATTCCTATAACGTCTGCCAGAATCTGATATGATCCTCGTGTTGGTCCAGCGCATCTGCCGCATGGGCCGTTTGGGGGCCCACTGATGAGCCGAACCCCTCGCAGCTGTGACATGCAGCGGCAGAATATCGATGAAGCACATGTCTGGCCTGTTAGCTAGTGCCTGTTCTCTTAAGCATGTTATGTCGCACTTGACGGTATTCTATAATTATTATGTGATTTATTCCGCAGTTAACTGTTTTGCGCACTCACTTCACGCCTGAGACCGACTTGGGGAACCAAAGTCGAAAATTTACAATTAGATTTGCTTATCTTTCCCAAAAGACTTATTTCTACTGAATTATGCTTCTCGGGATGCCTGTATTCAAATTCATACACATATATATCCGCCTCCATACGCCTACATGAACACCAATTGGCAGTAAAGAGGCTGGACCAACTATCCCAAGTCGCCATGCATACGCTTGAAACTGGGCACAAAGTTGCTTGGGATAAAACGCGCATTGTCGGTTTCTGTTTATATTAGAAAGGCCGAGAATTTCTCGAGGCCATTCACTCTGATGATTCATGCATCAATCGGCGCATCGATCTGTACGCCATGTACACAAATCTCAAAGAAAAATGGAATAGGTAATAGCCAATCAAAACGTGACTTCAGGCAAACAGCATCGACTAACCGTCAGCACCGACAAATCAATATCGATTTCTCGGGCATGTTTAATTTTAACTGTTTTTCACTCTTCCCACGTCTGACGACGACCTGGGGAATCAGCGACGAAAATTTACAAAATAAAGTTTGTGCAATTTCCTAAAGGACCCATTTTTCTTCGACTTATGTTTCTTCGGATGCCCATCTTCCAGTGTATATATACATACATATACTTACGATACCTCAATTCATGTAAGCATTAATGGTTTAGCATAAGCGGGCACACAAGTTACGAAAACGAAACTAGCATAATGAGCGATGTGTTGACTGCATCATCTTCCACTCAGACACCAATTTTTATTTGAGCAGTGCGTGATCGACCATCCATTTGGCCTTTGTGCAAGCACTTTTAACGTGCCAGTGAATGCACAAGTTTTTTGACACACTCTGGTTAAGCCGGAAAATGAATTTTTGGAGAACCGTATGGAGGCTAGAAAACATCATGCTCCTCCTGTTAAGAAACGCCGAGACATGTTGCTCGACTTGAAAGTCTATCCTTGGGATGAATACATCGCGAAAAGAGCGAACGCTAGAGAAATTTAATGGACGTGGGCTTACAACACATTGCGTAGACAGTAAAATTTATTGGTACCGAAAAATCTCGTGAGAGTCCGTCGCTGCATAACATGGATAACGAATAAAAAGCATACAACAAATTGAATTTGAACAGAAAATCAATACCACACATCAAGGTCGTTGTTCACTGCACACAGACTGATCAGTGAAAATGACAACTTAAACACGTTATACAGGAAAGAAAAAAGGCCAACACGCCAAATAAAATAAATTATTTATTTATTTCTCAAGAGAAAATGTGTAAAACGAAGGAGTAGGGATTACCAGGGCAAGCCGAGGTTGACCACGTGATCTGACTATTGGCATAGATCGGGTTCCTTCCGCCGTATGTAGGCTGCCTCCAGGTAGCACAATATCCGAGTTGTTCGTGCCCAAACTAACACTTGGAAGAATGTCTTAAGGTCAACGGAGTGACCGCTTTCTGGGGGTGCTTTGTGATGGAAGAACGAGGGATTTTATTTTCCTGCTTTAAAAGTCATTTAGGCAGGTGCTCAACTGACCTGACTGTCAGTCGCCTCTGCGTTCACCCAATGTACTTGCATCCACATGTGCATATCATCAACCTCAGTTTGCCTTGGTAGATCTCAGAAGATATGTAGGCTATATATTTGTTATTGCTGAGGACAACGAGGATACCGAAGACCTAATTGCTGCCATGAATAGTCTCCATCCGAAGATCAAATTCACAATGGAAAAATAGAGGTGCGACAAACTATCTTTCCTGGACGTCCTCATGACTAAACAGAAAGATGGTTCAGTAAGTCGATCGGCTTTCCATAAGGATACATGGAGAAGTCAACACCTACACTTCCTGGGCTTTTTGCCAATAAAACGAAAGAGAAATCTTGTTTACACTCTTTTCCAAAGATGCAGAAATTGTTTGCCTCAAAATAACCTTGATTAAACTTGGATGCCCAACACGTTTCATCCAAAAGTACAGTAACACCTCATGGCCTAAATTCACGTGACAATCAGTCCTGAAAAAGCCCGCCGTAATATCCTTACCCTTTAAGTGTGCCAGCCTTTTAAATACTATTAACCGACGATTGAGATGCGCCACGGAACGAACATAAAACGCAGCCAACCTCATATTTAGCAGTCTCACTATAGCTATCCTAATTCCACGGGCAAAGGATGCCTTGCAATCGCACGCCACGTTAAATTGTGTTTACAAATTCGTATGCACTTGAGGATGCAAGCATATTGGGTGAGCGCAAAGGCAATTGGCAGCCATGTCGGTTGAGCACCTGCCTAAATGGCTTTTAAAACAGGAAAAGAAAATCCCTCGTTCTTCTATCACGAAACACCTCCTTATTAGCGGTCATTCCGTTGACCCCAAGACATCCTTCCGAGTATTATTTCGGGCTCGAACAACTCGGATATTGCGCTACCCGGAGGTTGCCTACATAGAGCGGGAGAAACCCGACCTCGTGGTCAACCTCAACTTTCCCTGGGAAGTCTCAGCTCTTGGATTTGCACACCTCCTCAGAGTGCTTTTTTGAGTTGTGTTTCTAAATTGCCATTTTTACTGATTAGTCTGCGTGCAGTAAACGATGATCTTGCTATTTTGGCATTGGTTTTCTTATGGAAGTTTAAATCTCTGCATATATCTCATTCTTTACTGCTCTTATGCAACGACAGGTTGCCGTTGCTAAGCTGTCGCGAAATTCGTTGGTTCTAATAATTTCTGCTGCATATGCTTGCTTCAAGTTTCTACCAGTCTTGTGAAGGAAACCAGATATCACTCGGTTATTAGTCATGAGCCTTCCCTGCTTACCGCCGAATCGTGTGTTGCGTTTAAAAAAGGTGCATTAAGTCTACTTCAAAACAGGACCAAGTGTAGGGGCTGCTAGTCAAATTTTATCATGTTTCCCGCTTATACAACGCCTTTTAGTAGTACTGCTACAGAAACACGTTTTTAAGGAAGGGGCAACTCACTTGGTAGGTAGACGAAGTTTTCCGGTCGACTCACACGGGCCGGGGTCTCCACAAACACCACAATTCTGAGAGGGGCGATGAGGGGCGCAGAAGGTCCGTCGTACCGTGGGATCCGACAGATTGCGTGGGTCTTAAACAACATTAAATTCAAATGTATTATGCAATAAGGCAGAGGAGGAAGAGGAGGTGTGTGTGCGCTCAAAAGTGTCCCTTTCAAAACTCCCGGTAAAATCTCTAAAGTCTACTGTAAAGCTAGCGCCCCCACTCAAACGGGGGGGGGGGAGAGGGGTAACGTCTACCTTTTTGCTTGCTCGTAAAACCCGTAAACAAAATCGTCTGTGTGACCTACAGCAAGGCGAGGAGTACATGCATTTTGCTTGCCGGGGAGAACACGGCATGTGTGTGTGTGTGTGCGCCAGCCAGGGCATTTTAAGATATCTACCCGCCAGCAACACGGGTTTTGACGATCAGATGAGTTGCTAGTAGGTGGGGAGTGTTTGCGCGATGAAACGTTCAATGTTTCAACCGGAAGGTAGGAGAACACTGGTCTGTGACCCGGTGATGACTTCAGCCTTTTTTGGATAATTCTCAAGTGAACGGGAGTCTTAGGAAAAGACAATACGCGATCTTCAAGAAGAGGTCTGGGAAGACTTAATCGCGTGCAATATTCATGGCACGCTATTTTAAACGACGAGCTTATGGAAACTATAGATGCTACTGAATGTCACGAGAAACTAATTCCTATCGTGAGGGAATGCTTAAAATTTTACATCGAATCCAATCAAACATAGACGTCATATTTGGGGCTGCCGGATGCCTGCTTCCAAAAATGCTGCATCTCTGTTTTCTTTGCGTTGTCATGCGCACGATTTTTCTCCTGACTTGGAGAAATAGAGGGATTAGAAGGGGGTGAAAGGAGGTTAGAAGAGTTGTGTGACGGCACTATTGTTTTAGCTCACTGAGAGTAACAAACGAACCGTCCTGTCGGGCGTAAATAGTTGATATTGGTAAAGTGTAACATTTTTTACATACTTGGACCGTTTAAACAGGCCTCAGAGGGTCACATGTGCATAGTAGCATTGTTGCTGTGAGACGCTATGACTTTTGTAGGTGCACCTTGGAAGTAGGTAAGGAAGACTCGACAGAGATGCGAGAAGACTGACATAACGCTGTTCCAGTCGAGGCACTCATAAAGGTCGGTCCAATGAAGTGCTCACGACCCATCTGATGGTTGTGGTTTTGTTATCAGATAGCGGTCAAGGTTACAACTAGCCGAATGAAGGCGGAATAAGCGCAAAACAATTCTGTACCAATCTATCGACACGCTGTGTCGTCCAACGCTCTGCCGCCATAGTCTGGATGACTGCTGTCAGACCGATGACTGCAACCATCTGTTTGGAGCTCAATTGCTTCGGAAAGCCAATGGATATGGTGCGCAAGACCTCCTATATGGACACAAATGTTTCCGTCTCGACTTCTCTGTCGGCGGCCTCTTAGCAGGTAGCCCTTAACAAGAAGCAAAACCTGTCCAAGCTGATGTTTTGAGTGTACATGGTAGAGGAAAGCTACAAGTATCGTCCACTCTGGCGAGCCCATAGTTCAATATCTCGACATTCACGGACTACGACACCCACCAGGTGCCCCACGGAATGGGCGTAGCCCCACTGACTTGCGGGTACAGTGTTTCATAGCAGGGCGCACTTACGCAACACCTATCACACTCTCCTCCCTCACCCATTTTTCCGCGATGACAAGACAAGGAGAAGATGGCTAGAAGTGGGCTCGAGAGCAGGAAGTGACAAAACTTAACGCCCCCTCTACGCGTATCACACACGTCTGCCCCCCAAAACATGTGCACGGCTTCCATTGGAGCGACTCGGGCCTCAAAAAGTGGAAATGCCTTAGAGTCCACAGTAAAAAGGGGCTATTGCTGTCTGGATCCCGGTTCTGAGGAGGACAGAGTCATCCCATCAGTTGGTAACCATCGAAGCCACGGCTCTTAGCGCGTTGGGATGGACCCAAGTGCGTCACGTTTTTTAAAGCGTGGAATGTATCAGCCAACTGTCCGAGTCTGTCGACCAGCTGGCGAGGGGATTAGGCGCACTGGCTGACGCGGTGTGAAGGTCTACGTCTAGGCATGCCACCTCTCCTCCAATGTCCGTCAGAAGTTATGGGCTCGCTGACTCCCGTTTTGGTCCGACACAGCTATATCGCAGCCCTGTAGTAAACATAGAAATACAGCTAATGGCGTCCACCCTCGAATTTCTGCATGCTTCTACGTGGTTACTGCTAGAGACGGATTAGTCAGAAACATGGAGAGGGGGTACACAGCGGAAAGACTGTTGTGATGATTGTGACTGCAACACTTGCTATATACAGATACTATAGCAACAAGTTACTTGTCAGATATATCTCAGGCCTGCAGAAAACCTGTTTGACAATAACCCTATTCACTTAGTCTTCAGCATGCAATGCACTGGTCAAAGTATTGACGGCCTCACGACTGATACTTACATTCAGCGACCGATTTCCTGAAATGTAAGCCGACATTATGAAATGCGTTCTCGACTAGGAAAGATTACTTAGATGGGACTACAGTATTAATTATCACGCGGCATTAGCCCATGATATTTTGGGCTTGGCAGAATGATGGCTTTTAAAAGTATCTCCTTGCGACTTCTTGTAAAATCCGCACCAGGTAAAAATGACCACTGACGTGGTATGCATTCTCACATGTTTCAAACATATTTTATTGGGAATATGCACAAAAATGTGCATTCTTCTGCTCATTTGGTGGCGAATTACGTCTCCTTTACATTTTATACTCGAAGAAAAAGTGCTTTTTTGGTTTTAAAAAAGTCTGCAATTATGCCATTTCATATGGCTGTGCAACGTCCATTCATACGGCATGGTAATTGTGCTTTTATTAATGTTCCTCGCGAAGTATACAACATACTCCGCATCCTCTGCAAAATTTTATGAACTCTAGAGGGATAGTGATAAGGTGTAGTACCCACAAGTAGATGGCAACTACAAAAATATACCCTAAAATTCAGTCTGACTGTAAATATCACTCATTATCCACCGTTCCCATTGGTTTGAATTTCCTTGCCTCCCCGACTAAATGTAAACTTACCAACGGCGCTTTACCCTAAGTCCGTTATTTTTCGGAAATTGCTTTTTGTTTATTTTCTAATTATCGCGCTCACTTTTTTTGCCAAATGACAGAGTAAAATAAGACTTTTGGCAGAAATTTATCTATTTTCCCTGTCTTCTTGCTCTCTATTCTGTGTGTTGCCCCATCCGTAAGACCCCCTCTACCCACTCTAGCTCAAGCAAGCTGTGGGTTCAACACCCTATCGCTGCCCTACATGGTACATTTTTAAAAGGCAAGACGAATGTACGATTTTCCTTGCGCAGAAAGTATACATCTTATAGACTGGAACCGCTGGACGCTAGTGCGAGGGCTGGGCTGGCTCAAAATAATTCGGAAATAGGAAAACATTTTCAAAACCTAGGTATACCCCTTCTTCGAGTATAGAATTTGAAGACCGCATGACTTGCTGCCAAGTAAGCGGAAAAACCATGTTTTGTGCATTTTTTTTACAAAATATGTTTGAATTTATAAGGGCATCGGAAAGTAATGTGAAAATGTATACTACTTGCGCAGTCGTTTTTTGCCTGGTGCGGAGTTTACGATAGCCTCCGAAGAGATTTCCGCAGTGTCATTGTATTGCGCTGTTCGGTAGACAGTATGAGAACACCAGCTACAGTACGTGACCGATCTCATGAAATGTTGGCTGAAATTCTGAAATGCGTTTTCGATTAGGAAGGATTACTTGGTCGCGGTTCTAATACTGATTATCTCACGACATACTCTTATAACATTTTGGACTCGGCAGGATGTCGGCTTTTAAATGCACTTCTTTTCAATCTCCTGTAGAAAGCGTGCTTGGTAAAAAATGACTATTTATGTAGCATGCATTTTTCCCATTGATCTTCGATGGTCTTGGAAATTCAAATATATTTTATATAAACCAAAAACAAAAATATGCTTTCTTTTAGTCAATCAATAGAAAATCACGTCTTCTTTATATTTTATACTTAAGGAAGGAGTATAATTAGGTTTTAAAAAAGTTTTCTAATTGCCGAAAAATTTGGAGCCTGATCATTCGTTGCATTAGCGCTTAGTGATTACACTCTACAAGGTGCATGCGTTCCGCGTAAAGAAAATCCCATATTTTTTTATGTCATTAAAGAGATATCATACAGGGTCCATAAAATTGTGCAGTGGATGCGGACCATTTTGCAGATTTCATGAGGAGCAGTGGTAAACGTCCAGGTACGATGCTATGTGAATGGACATACTGCGGTCTTGAAAAGTCTCATAATTAGAAACTTTTTTAAAACCTAATTATACTCCTTCCTTAAGTATAAAATATAAAGAAGACGTGATTTTCTATTGATTGACTAAAAGAAAGCATATTTTTGTTTGTGGTTTCTATAAAATTTATTTGAATTTCCAAGGCCATCGAAAATCAATGGGAAAAATGCATGCTACTTAAATAGTCATTTTTCACCAAGCACGCTTTCCACAGGAGATTGGAAAGAAATTCATTTAAAAGCCGACATCCTGCCGAGTCCAAAATGTTATAAGAGTATGCCTTAAGATAATCAGTATGACAACCGCGACCTAGTAATCCTTCCTAATCGAAAACGCATTTCAGAATTTCAGCCAACATTTCATGAGATAGGTCACTCACTGTAAGTAATTCTTTCTAATCGAAAACACATTTCAGAATTTCAGCTTAAATTTCGTGAGATAGGTCACTCACTGTACTTCCAAAGTGTTCATTCACGCGCTGGGCAGCTTAAATTATGAAGTGGCTTAAAGACTGGTCAAAGTTCCGTTCCCGGTGCTTTGAACAAACAAGTTTATAAGACTCCAGTCGCTGAACACCAAGATAACATCGATGTGCTCATTTTCACCCTGCATACTCCCGACCACAATCGACATAGCGCGAACCTGATAGCCCAAATGGTTAGAATATTTTTCTGTAATGATCACTGACTCAGTAGCTGGGACTCAGAGCGTCCGCACGTGTGGTTGAGCTGTTACTGGCAGATGACTGTCGATAAACTAGAAGCGATCATTCCAGATTGCCTTCTCAGCTGCAAAAATCGTCGTTTCCCCTAGTAACTTCCCTTAGTGACGAAGAAGGGGGCATGATCGCTGGAACAAGAGTTTCATCAGTCTGGCGTTTCGGATCCATCATCAGTGGATCGTGTTTTCCCGGTAGATGTCCTCTAGCCTGTTTCAATGTCCCATCTATCGGGCAACTGATCCGATTTTTTCACGAACTGAATAGGAAGAACCAGATCGGTTCGCCTTTACGGAACGGAAGTCATATCAGCACTCGAGTTTCCCCTCGAGTCTGACCGATGCGAGGGTTTTGGGGGCCCAACTTTTGCCTCCAACAATTTTAAGCCCACATACGATCGGTTGGACACGGATGCAAGTATCCTTCTACTACCGATGGTTCCGCACTACCTTACGGGGAGTAGGTATTCCCGTGTCCTAACTCTAGTCCTAAACCCCCGGAATTTACCGCAAGGGGTACTTATAACCGTCTCCTGCCAAAAAAAACTGCTGAAGGAGAATACTGCATTCTTTCAAGGTACAGGGGAAGGTAAGGACATCTATTCACAGTACGTCAGTTGTTCCCCTTTTTCCGCACTTATTTTAACACTCCTGTCTTCAGAGGGTCCGTGATAGAAAGACCGTTCTTGGAGAAATAAACCATTCATTGGGGAGTGAAATGTTTACCAAGTTCGTAAAATTAAACGTTGTCGAAGCTGTCCCCCAAACAATGATTAATTTATTTTCTTGGTTACTCGGAATTCAGCTTACAGACGCGTGAGGAATTCTGGACGCTTTACTTAAATTAGGTATAAAAGGTCTCCATAGCCAAGGTTCTTCTCCTGTTATTCAAGTCGTATTTTGCAGACTTTGCTGTCAGACTAGTATGGCTATAAAATGGGCGAGAATGGATACTTTACGACTCACCTGGTACAAGTAGGCAGAATCGAGATCTGCCTCACGCTCCCAGAGAACCGGGCTACCTTCGCAGTCGCCTGTGTTTGTTGAGAGTTCACGGAAAACGATCCGGCTACCACGAACCAAATTTTTCCCAATTATAAAGAGGTCGCCTCCACCGACCTCGGGAGCCTCCCTCGTGGACATCAGACATATTTCGGGACTGCCGACGATCTGCGCTGAAGTAGTAGTCAGTGCGGAAAAAATGCAATTTTTGGCTTAGATGTTTCCTAAGGCAAACTGCATGAAACACTTTAAAATATACTGACCAAATTAAATATAGCAGAGTGTAGTGGGTGACGTGCCAAATGGAATACTGACGCTTTGTTTTGCCTCTGTACTCTGATCTCAAGTTCTGGCAAGTGATCACAGGGTCAGAAGGACACTGTAATCAACAAAATTTGACCGCAGCGACAAAGATGTCAGTCTTACGTCTATGTAATCTGAGCCAATTTTGACAAAGAAACAAGGCCTGGTATTTATGTCTACTCCACGTTTTGAAGGAAAGTGTGACGGACCCATGGAATAGCCTGCATGAGGTGAGCTTGATGCTTCATTCTGTAGAAATCGTGGTAGGGCTGACTTGCATGGCCTCATAAACAGGACATGGGAATAGGAACCGCCTGCAATACGAGTGGCTTTGGTCGAACTTCCAGTAAAATTAGGGGTTGGGTCTAAGGTCAGTGTTTGGGTTAGGTTGAGGATTAGGTTTAACGGTAAGGTGAGTCAGGATCAAGTTTAGGGTTAAGGTGGGGGCTAGTGCTAACTGTAGAATCAATGTCTAGGGTAGGGTTAGGGTCAAGATCGCTCGAAATTTAGTTTTATTAGTTTCAAGCTTACGCTCAGGTCCACCTTTATTATTTGAGCGGGACGTTCCTATTCCAATTTCCTGTTTAGGGGTCCACATAAGTCGGTTCTACCGAAATCTCTACACGCAGCCTTGACAAGCACTCATCCAAAATCAATGAGCATGGCGAACTGTGCTGAAAAATTGATTCGACATCCATAAGGCTAAGTGAAGACACAAAGCTATGAATAGGCTAGAGCTCAAGACCAGAATACTAAGAAACAACGCTGAAAACCTTTGAGCCCTCCTCACGTTTACTCACTCCTAACCGGCATCCACCTTCTCCATTCGGGGCCCCTCACCGTCAATGACTTCCTTTCTCCGACCCCCAAACACGGACTGCAGCAGTGTTTCGGCGTGGTAAGCCTCTATCACCGGTTTCCTGCAAACTAGCCCGACTCCATCCTGTCGCCGCTGTCGTCGGTGCGTTACCACAACACCTCTCAAATACTCCTAACCATCGAATTTCATTTCCAGAAAGCTTTAATCTGCTGAGACACACTGCAGTACGCTTTTATGTGGACTTCTGGTCGTCTTCGGGGAAGTGAAACGTCTTCGGCACAGCCCTAGTAGCGGAGGCTTTACCGTCTTTAGTGAACCATAAGTCGTCTTGCCCACGGCTTTCCGTCCTACGCCGGGAAGCCCAATCCCAGGTGGTTCATCCCATACATTGCAGCTCCTAGTTCACTTCGGAGATACGCCATATTAACGGAACGCAGAATAAGGTAGCAGACGTTTTGTGAGGGCTTCTCATTGCCCATCTTCGACTCTCGCCGTCTCTCCGGGGGACGACTGCGTAGACATGACTATAGAAGGTTCTCTCAATTCCTCCGTTAACGAGGATGCCTCCGGCCCATAAAAGCAGGTTCACCGCCTGACGGCTGACGACGGTAAAATTCCATGCAACGTCTCTACACACCTCTTCGCGTCCTTTCGTGCCTACCGCTGTCTTTGTCGTATGGTCTTCTTCTCCTTGCGCAGGGTCCTTTTTTCGGGACTTTGAGCTACCAGCATGCTGGTCTCTGACCAGCTCCTCGGGTCTGGTATGTACGCAGACCTGAGAACAAAGAAATGGCAGTACAGTAGAGGAAGGTCCGGCTGCGCAAACAGAGCTTGCCTGGCACTTTTCCAAGACGCAGTTTGCCCTGACATTTTGGACCGCTTGTCTCATTAAAATGACTGTTTTTACCTCTTCAGCACCTAGATCGGTTCATCTGGTGGCCAGAAGGCGTCCTTCGGGTTGCCTGCGTTACCGCCAGGCTTCCAGGGGGGTGTTGACAGTAAACTTTCGTGATGCCGACGGGGAACCCCTAATGTCTTACAAGCTCTACCAATTTGTGCAGACACTCCCTCTGGTTCCACCGCGGTCGTCTGTCCCCGGGGTCTTAGTCCGGGGACTACTTAGTTATCTGCAATCTAATTTCCCGGAATGCCACCGGGTACACCGGCCGCTCCGGCCTCAGGGTGACGGCCCCTTCCAAGTGGCCTTACAAGGCTTAAAGACCATCCGTATTAAACGCGACGACAGGGAAGAGGTCGTAGGCGTGGGCAGCATCCATGATGCCGTCCTGATATGCTCTTATCCTCAGCTGTTCAACCATTCCTGATCCTTTCGGAAGCCTCTTCCTCCTCCTCCACTATGTCTGCCGGGACGGAGGGACTTTCAAAATTCACATCTCACTCGATGGTGGCTGTGATCACTTTTCTAATTGTTTGGATGTCAGTGATTTCAACTTCGAATAAATACTTCGATACTATACCATGTTTTCTTTGGACTCCATTGAGGTACTTTTGGAATTCTGCCGACTCAGGCGCCAGAGAATCTCCTTTAGCGGATCCGACTTTGGTTCAGGCCTTGCCAGCTGAACACTGCTCAACATACAACTCAACCCCGGCGTGGGAATAGCACAACGCTGAAGTATCATTTGGTTGTCACGGAGTTAATCTGCTTGGTGAGCGTGACTCGGACCTCCACGTCCTCCTCGCAAGTCAGATTTGCCAACTCTGTCTCCCTAGTTTTTGGTTTTAGAAGCTTTCTATTGGCGACGAGCGCACACAGTCCCCAGCGCACAACAAGGGCATACACACCAAAGTTGGACTGAACCCACTTGAGTACTCAAGTGTTGTCTACTGCATTTCGTGCGGTGGATGCGCGTGCAACTATAAAGGTCGAACAGGACGAAGATCAGAGATCAAGACGGAAATTCGATGGGTAGACGCACAGTCCCTCGCAGATGCAAACTGTCTCGAGAGAAACTCCACCCTCCATTTCGATGCTTCTTCAACATCAGGACAAACTGCCAACATCAGTGCCCGCGAGATAATCATGGCGTGTGAATCGGGTCCTCGATCGCTCGCTCCTGATCAAAAAGCGTTATGCAGCGGAGCCGAAGGACGCAATACAGCCTCACAGTTGACGCATTTGCTCAACATAATGATACGCCCTCCCGTAGTGGAGTAAGACAGGTTTTCACAGCTGGTTCACATCTTAAAGACTTGTTTCCTCGATGTTCATACAGCTTTAAGGATTGATTCGAGAGAAGGTCAGAAATAGTCATCTTAGAAGTTATCGTTCCAAATGATCAAGGATCCTCTCGCGTTGTCATTTCTGTTTGGACGCATGAAACCCTTCCTGCCGTTAGATCTTCATACAAAAAATGATTGGTAAGCATAGGATAAGACTTACTGCAAAGAATGGGGTCGCTGATCACCTGTACGACACCCTCCAGCTTTTGTAGGGAGAGTAGGAGGACCCGATAGACGAGGCGAGCGCTGCTGGACTTTGGCTTCACAGACTTACGGTTAGTCTCGCCGGCGCCATCCCCGGTTCCCGCGCTTCTGACTGTGGGACTGTTTTGCTTTAGTACTTCTTTCATGTCTGCGTCCTCAGAGGTTGAGTCCCCGCGATGGGAGTTCGTCTTCTCGGCCCCCTCATTCATCATCGTCAGTCGCCGCTCGACGTCCGAGTTTCTCAGCTTTACCAGACCCACACAGTCCACACTAGGAAGAAAAGGGTACTCCCTTACTCTGCTGCATGAGAGGATGAACTGGACAAGAAATTGTGCAAGTGAGACGAGGGGGAGGCCGTGAGATTGCCTGACTCCATGTTACTCACAGCGTTATCGATCGAAAATGTTAGAACGAGCCTTAGTAGCCACACCTCAAACACTCAAATTGGTAAAAAAACACTTCAATGTAACCAGTCTTGGCAGCTAATTCATTGCGTGTTCTGTAGCCAAACTACTGGCTGTAATTTTAAAAAACAGGTTGCAATCGCTTACTCCAAAGTCCGATCCTCAGTGTCTGGGTTGAAGGGGACCTGTACAACTGTCGTGTGACCAATGGTCTTCTCCGTACATCCGCGATTACTCTTGGTAGACACCAAACAGACCTGATAGAACATGTTGAGTTTTGGATCGCCCGAGTCATTAGCGACAAACACTTGGAGCAGGGCGGGACCATTCCAGCCACGTAGCTACAGTTGAAGGGATGCCAGTCAAAAAAGGTGGCTAACCTAATTATCATGTCGTAAACATTTAAATTCACACCTCTTCAGGACGGAGCAAAATATGGGCGAGATTCCACCGGCCTTAGCGGCTACTTATCTAGCCCACAAAGGTAGGGGAAAAAAACATGACTGAGGACGGACTTAAATTCAAAACGCTTTCAAGCCCGTCACGTGGTCGACCCTTACCTGAATCCTCGGATGACCATCATTGGTGCGGTTCTTGATTGGACCTCGACTACCCTCGGTCAGATATCGGGCTCGATGCTGCAACTCAGGCTGTTGCACCAACGCCAGACTGCACCCACCCCAGGTGCTCTCAAACACCTCGCCAAAGGACTCCACGTAGGCCTTCCAGGTCTCCGGAGATATGAAAATCTCGTGTTCGGCCATCGGGGGAGAGGAGTCATCACAGGAAACTTGTGAATCCGTCCTGCTCCTGGAGCAGGATTCTACAAAATAGAGGGTTAGTTCAAGGATCATAAAGGGGGACAAGAAAAATCACAGGGACATGTGAAGATGGCTGATTCTGTTTCCGCAACCCTGCTACTAAAAGCCGCGAGAACTGTTAGACTCCAATGCCGCTGTGATACAACTCCATGTCGACATGACGGACGGCGCTGTTCTGTCGACGTTTTCAACTGGAATCTTTGGTTCTTGATGGTGCTGTCAGCATGGAGGTTAGCAGAATGTCCGTCTGACATGATTTTTTAAGTCCTGTTTTGTATACAGCAGCTAGAGTAGTTTCTGGAGCGTACCTACGCCTACCTCTATGTCTGCCCGCTGGACGTGTTTATGTACTGACCTCCTTGGTTATGCAGTAGATTCGAATAAACGGTATGAAAAATCTAAATGACTGCTAGACAGAGTGCAGGCTTCGTAGTACTCAAAGCCTCGGCCGAAGAAAGCCCCGAGGCCGGTCCTTTTGCGGGCAGGCGGCCAGATAGTTTCTTTCATAAATGAGGAGGATTTTAGCGCTGGCATATGGACGCCCGTTGAGAGGTCTCCGCTAATCCGTCCCTTCAGGCTACAGCTGGCGATGAAAAATGCTCTCATGGGGCGTCTTTGCGAGTACATTTTATTGTAAAATGATCGAATATCCGGTGATGATGGTGATGGTGGCAGCAGTGGCGGTTTCTAGCAACCTCTTTTACGATATCGAAGAGTTCGCAATGGCAGCGAAGCCAGTGGTCGGGTCTCGCTTTTCAAAGGACGTTTTCCCCAGTCGCAACGGTGACGTTTTCTTAATTTGCCGATAGGGGTGATGGATGAATTTTCATTAGTATTGAAATCATCAAATGAGCAGTCCTAAGACTCTGTGCGATTGAATGACAGCGGTTTTGCCCTGAAAGCAGCCGACTGTATGTCCAATGACCAACTCAGCTGGTGTTTTGGTAAGGAGGATGCAGTATGTTATTACCGGCAAAGAACGACCGTTGAGCGACCCCTACAAAAGAGGATGCATTCTGCAGGACTGCCGCTGTGGCCTAGAGCTCTTTGTTAAATGTCAGATGGTTATTATTACTGCAGCTAGAGCCACTCCCGAGGTGTTTCAGGCTTCCGAACGACTACTTAACAGAATCATTCTCAGGAGTGTGCGGAGGTAGGAAGAACCCCCTGTAGGGATGTAGCCACGGTTTTTTGTCGATTTTGGTTTAGTCATCCTAGATTTTTAGCATGTTGCGGGTTCCCCGTCAGCACCACGACACCGCGCCAGCCACCTTCCACTTTTAATCCTATTGGGCAATGCAAAACCGGTATACATAGCAGTTTGTGGCCTCGATCACTCCAGTGGCTAATTCCCTGCGTCATCCTACCGTTCATGCTTACTCTTGACCGTCGGTCTGTCCATTAAACCCATTCACATCGCCTGGAGGTCCCATAAATTCCGGGAACAATTGGTGTCCGGGCGTCTTGGACCGAAGAAAGCCTCCTTACGTCTTGCTAACCAACCAAGAACCGTTTCTAGGCCGACCAGTCCCCGCCAAAGGACCTCCTCGTTTTGCCCATTCTATCTCAACTCTAGCCCGTCTTCCCGTCGTTCTAAATGATGCCCAATCTTCCCCTTAGGCAACTGTCTTGTATTTTTATTGGGAGTCGAATAAGAGGGTTTCAAAACTTAGCACGCTTGAACCGCTTACACCGCCTTTAAGTCAAGGCAGCCCTCAGCGAATAAGATGAACGGGCTGTTCTGTCATTCTGATTGGTGGCTGAGAACCAAACGCTTCTGCAGACTACGGCACACCCAACACGAAATATGGTGATGAACTGAAAACCTCCGAGGGGAGGGGCTGTACGAAGGGGTGAGACTTCTCAGGCGGCGCTGCCTATCTAAGGTCTTCAGCGATGACTTATATATCCTTGTTGGATTCTATAGACAACGTCGAAATCGACGGTCGAACTATCGTGTTGGCTTCTAACACAAAACTCCGAACGGTGACCTACACCCGAACACGCCGATAACTACTGACATCGAAAAGTCTGTTCAGAGTGGCGTTTACTAGGTATTCTGGCTGCAGGTGATCGAATGACCCCTCTGCTCTGGCCTTCAGTCAGACGTTTGCATAGCAACGAACATTGACAATAAACAGTCTCCCCTACCTTTGTTGGTTAAACTTCTCGATAATCAATAACACCCTGGACAGATCAGGCAGGCCTGGAATCGTTGCAATTATATCCTAGACTAGCGATACCTTATGCAAGTATTCAGCAGACACTGCTCAATAGTCATGAAATGGGAACACAGGCAGGAAATCGCATAGAGCTGAGTGTTCACACAAGCGTCACGGAACGCGATTCTGCGGTCGGATCTTATTTCGTAGCCGTACTTGCAGTAGACAGGTCCCAGCCTAACCCTTAACCCTAGGCCCTAATCCCAACCCCTAACCTTAACCCTTAACTCCAACCCCTAACTCCTAACAGGTACGGCTACGTAACAAGATCTTGTCCGATTCTGCTCCAGCTTGATGCGCCCTTTTTAGCCAAAATATAACAGGAAACTGTGTCATTTGAGGGTAGAAAGCATGTAAAAAGAGGGGACGCCTCAAGTGCATTACTACCTCCTCTACGGGTCCGCATAAAGTGCTGCCTAGTCAGATTTGTGCTGAAACCCTGCGTCTGCTGAGATTCCGTCCGACCGGCCCCCATCTGTGTCGACGGATGACTGGCCTCCTCTGACTTTGGCGTGGCCGAAAGAAGTCGCTCCAGAGAGGAGGTATGCATGCAGTCCTCGTCCAGCCTGAAAGAGCAGAGAGGGAGTGTTTACGTGTTGGGTAGTCACAGGAGACGACATGCACTGCGACCCCACCCCACGAAGTGGTACCAAGAGCGGTGATTTGGGCGTGAATTTGTTTATTGTGTGGCAGACTTACGTTGCACCTATCTTACCCTCTCCTCCACTCACCCTGCCCCAATGACCGGACAAAGTCAAGCCGACCGGAGGTGGGCGTGAGTGCGGTGACTGACAAAGCCGAACGACCCGTCTGCGCGTGCCACGCACGCGATCAGGCCGCCGCCCCACACAATAAGGAGGTTCCCTGAGCTCGCACAGGCCATAATGCTGTGAGGACCACATCAAAAAGGAGTCATTGCGTCCTGATCCTCGGTTCGGCGATAGACCGAGCTAGCCCGTCATTTGGCAGACTTCTAAGCCCTGACTGATTGCCCTATCGCGACAGTTTCAATCACTTCAGGTTAATTCTATTGTACTAGTACTGATCTCTCCTATCTCCCGTTCACCAGTTGACCGTCCGAGACTGTCAACCAAGTGGAGATTAAACTGGGTTCAGTGATGGATGCTGGGTGAATGCCAGCATTATATATTTTAGCAATTAGGAGCTCGCACAGACTCGACGCAACCCATAAAACGAGTGCCGTGAACCAATCTAGTCCCTCTTATGGCCCAGCGCACCTGAAATTCAGTCAGTTTAGGGGACCGAGCCATTGACAAGTTACCGCAGTGCAGTTCAAGTTCAATCTGCTTGCGCATATAAAACCTTAGTGATATTTCCACTTTCTCGTTTCCTTCACCTCCTGTTTGCATATTCCTAATTCCTGTCACGTGATATAGGCAAATAGCAATTTTCCAGCAGTAATCACAGCACATTTGAGGATGTAGGCCTTATCATGTTCAGTGTGGAACAATCGAAGCACTCCTAGCAACCTAAATATTAAAGAAGGAGGTCGATATAAAAAGAAAACTGAAGAATGCGTTTTCCTTTGGAACCACCTCTGCCTTTTCAGTAATCGTATACGCATTGTGTGCCCCGGATCGGTGACGCTGCACCTATAAAGGCAATTTGTATTTCGGCATTCATGCGTCATTCGTGTGTGTTTACGGAAGCGTACCTGAAAAAACGTTTTCGCCTTCGTATTCTAACCATGATTAAAATGCCATCTTTAGTACATCTGAAGATAGAGGCAGTCGACCAGCACACTAAACCGATGCTTATAAATCATCACTTTCAACTTAAGCTGGTTTTCTGTACTGACTGGAACTTGAATTCGTCGGTGTATCGTTTAATCAGCACAAATTCTTCTTTAACAACTAGCTGACTGGGAGTATGGTCGAAGTGGCACATTTTCAGTCTAGGTGAGCGTCCAATGGTCGAAAAGATCGTGGACTTTTGCTCGGCCGCAGGCTCGTAAACACCACTGACTACCTGATGCTTAAGTTACAGCTTCATAGGGGGACAGGCAGTCTTCATCGGAAGGAGGTCGGTGGGATGCAGTGACATTCATCTTATCCAGCGAAGTCTCAAACAATAATTGCCTCCCAGGACTGGAGCGGGATTTTCTACTGATAGGCATTTGAATGGAACACTTTATACGTCAAAATCCTGACTTCGGAAATGACCGGGATTGACAGGATTAAGCTGGGGAGTCAACCTTCAGTCATGCGCAGTATGCAGCTTACATAGATGGACCCAGTTTAGCTATACGTTTAATCTTTGTCGGGATGGGATAGGTCATGAGTGCTCAAGCCTGAGAGTCAGAAACCGCTCGCTTTATCCCGTGTAGAGGGTATAGAGAGTACGTGAAGAACGAAACGATATCGCTGAAATAAAAGCTTCATTCGCCTGACTTTTCGGATTCCTGTTGGAAAACATCATCAAAGACGGTAGCTGGTACGGGTAGTTTATACAAAAGAGACTGCAATATTTATGGGGTTCAGTCGCCATGCTACTGCGTCTCCATGAAAATTCACGACTTCTCCTTTCATAAGGGATTGCTGCACTTGATGGGATGGTTGTTCCATGGTCGTGACAAGAAACGCCTGGAGTTGTTTACCGAATCTGCTGCAGTTACCGCCTGTTTAAAAACGTCGAGGAAACCAGGAGATTGCCCTCGACGCGGATGGTCGAGCACGAAACAGCGGTGAGGAAGGAAGATGCTAGCTCTCAGGTGGCGGCCCATTACACGGGACCCGGTCATATTTTCAAGTTTCAAGTGGCCGAAATCCCAGCGAGAGCTGACTGCCGTGTGAACCGCGAGCTGCTCTGACCATGGTTCTCAGGTCCCCAATCTATCGACCATATTCGGTGCTAAGCAGGGGAATCAGTCACGTGGGGAGAGCGTGGACGAGCAACAATTTCAGTGACGGCGAGTCAAATTGCCGACATCCAACACGGACGATGAAGTCGCGGCCATCAATCACTCGGACGCGGACCAAGAAGCCATCATCGCATCAGCTTCTACCCCCGGCGGTGAGCGCGGAGGGTGTTATTTATAGTACATGTGTGGTCCCATGGCAGGTACGTACTATAAATACTGCGCTCCGTGTGCCTCCACTACCCTTATCTACGTCCGTCTCTGATGATGGGTTCGAGTGGGAATCCGAAACGTCGAGCCAATGAACTTCTTGTTTTAGTGGTCGCATCTTCTTCTTCTTCTGACCGAAGTTTCTCTCGGACAATAATGATGAATGCCCTGAGCAAAGCAGTAAGATGTGGAATTTTGTTTGTTACGTCAGTCGTAGGGAATTGAAGTAATATCTATTTGGTAGGATGTGGCCACGTAACCGCACCTGATAGACACAATGCTGTTGACCTAATTAATTATTTTGAGTTGGTGTGATTGCGTTGGCCTGGCGTTGCTGTGCGTTGCGGCGAGTGTTCTGTTGGTGGCCTTGTTTCTTTTTTGCTGTGTCTACATTTTTCGACCCAATGCCGATAGTACTTCTCGACTTTCGACCTGTCATCTCCTTCTAACTTTCGTGTTGGATGTTTCAGGGTTAGGGTTTAGGGCTGCGGTTAAGGGTTTGGGCTTAGGGCCAGAGTTGAGGGTTAGGATTAAGGGTTTAGGGCGTAGGGTTAGGGGTTAAGGTTAGGAGTCGGGGTTAGGGCAACTATTTCTCAACCACGCAAAGTACAACCGCGCATTCTCAATAGCTTTTCCTTTCGCATACAAATGCTTGACCTCATCGTCTGTGCGTTCCTCGGCCCCATCTATAAAAAAACCCTACTACCGCCGGTCCCGCATTACAGGTGGCTGGGATTTGTTTACCTCAGGTGCGGCTACATAACCACATCTGACCAACTATTTAGCCCTCGCATAAGCCACCACAAGGCTCTCCTGTGTAGGTTTAGCGCGTCTCATAATCAGGGTGCAGAATAAAGCGCTCAGTGAGTCAGCGTAAATGTTCTCGGTCACGGCAAACTTAGTATCATTCCGTGGCTCTGTGTTCTAGCAGTCGTTTAAGAGGGTTCGTAGTTAAGGTTTTCTTACGTTATCGTTTCTGCAGTACTGACTGAGGTAGGTTACCAGCTCCGAGCTCGTCATTCCTGCTTCTTGTTTTTTGTCATCATACCTCTGTTCCTCAGACGTCCAACATTCTGCTGGCAGATTTATGCCATCCTCTGGATCTGGTGCAGTTGCGGACTGTTTAACTACGTCGGAGAAACTGGGAGATTACTCCGGGCGCGGATGGACAAGCACGCAGCGGCGATGAAGGAGGAAGATGTTCACTCTCAGGTGGCGGCTCATTTGACAAGACCGGCCGTATTTTCAAGTTTCAAGGTGCCGAAATCCTTACCAGATGTGACAACCGTGGGAGCCGCGGGCTGTTCGAATCATGGCTCTCAGGCCCGTAATCTATCAACCATTTTTGGGGCTTCTTGTTTTTTGTCATCATACCTCTCTGCGAACCGTTCCTCAGACGTCCAACATTCTGCTGGTAGATTTATGCCATCCTCTGGACATGAATCCGCTCGGTTTTGAAACTGAGAGTGCTGACAGAGTGTCAGTGCCAACATGCCATTACCTTGCTGACACTGTCGCTCTATAACCTCAGGGCTAATTTGCTAACTAAAAGAATTAATTGGTCACTCATTATGCATTTTAAGTAGGTTGAACACAAATGCAAAAACACGTGACTGTATTACTCAGGGATACGCTCTTTGCGCTGCACACTGCGAACGAACTAAGGCAGTTCACTACCACCGACCAGCACTGCCCGACAGCTAACGTATGTAGACACCCCATAGTTGCCAGAAGTCACAGCTACAGTAGATGTGCTAACTCATGAAATGTCAATCAAAATTTCGAAATGCGTTCTCGTTTCGAAAAGATAAATTAGGTAGTGTTGTAAAACTAATCATGATTCAGCATAAATCTATAATGATCCAGTTACCCCAGGGTGTCGGCTTTCGAAAGAACTTATTTTTGGCTGCATGCAAGATCTATACTCTGCAAAAAAGGACCACTTAAGTAGTATGCAATTTTCTCATTGATTTTCGATGCCCTTGAAAATTCAATTATATTTCATGGAAAACATGCATAAAAATATTCATTCTTTTGCTCATTCGGTAGAAAATCACGTCTTCTTCCAAGTTCATACCCAAAGGAAGAGTATAATTCGGTTTTAAAAAAGTTTCTAATCGTGAGATTTTTTAATACCGTTAAATGGCCGTTCATGAAACGTCATGTATCTGCATTTACGAATGTGGCTTGTAAAGTTAACAATATTGCTCAAATCCACTGCTTAATTTCATGAACCTCATATAGCCTCCTCTTAACACCGTAGAGACATGCATGATTTTCCGTACACGGAAAATATACAGCTTGTAGATTTGAAACCCTGAATGCAAGTGTAACAACAGGTCGGGTTCAAAATTATTCGGGAATTAGAAAAGTTTTTTAAAACTGAATTATACTCTTCTTTTGAGTATGAAATTAGAAGAAGACGGGATTTTCTACGGAATAAGTGAAAGAATGAATATTTTTCTGCATGTTTTCCATGAAATATAATTGAATTTTCAAGGGCATCGAAAATCAATGAGAAAATTGCATACTACTTAAGTGGTCCTTTTTGCAGAGTATAGATCTTGCGTGCAGCCAAAAATAAGTTCTTTCGAAAGCCGACACCCTGGGGCAACTAGATCATTATAGATTTATGCTGAATCATGATTAGTTTTACAACACTACTTGATTTATCTTTTCGAAACGAGAACGTATTTCGAAATTTTGGTTGACATTTCATGAGTTAGCACATCTACTGCAGCGTATCACTAAGATGCCCACACACAGGACATTTCCTAATACAAAAAACACGCATCTCAAACCTCCGCTACGATAGGCTTACCTGGAATTGGAGGGTTGGCCGACCGTCAGCATGCGCCGCGCCGCCATGGATGCCGCCTCCGCCGCCGCGGTAGCCTGACGCCGATTGGCTAATGTGGTGGGGTGAACTTGGCACTGGCTGCTGCCGCCGCCGCCGCCGTTAGCTGCGCCGTTCGAACGTGTACTCGGCCGCACGCTACCATTGGGGTAGGTAGCTCCGCGTTGTCGCCATCGGCCAGCGTTTCCGGTGGCGTTGACGTTACTGAGGGGTAGCAGGTTGTCCGTGGCCATTCGAAGACTCTGTGCAGCAGCGCCGCAGCGTGAATGGAAGGATGAGACGGGACTGTGACCGCCTTGCTGCAGGTGCACTTGGTTGTTCTGAAGACACAAATAGTTGGAGAAGTGGGAGATAAGTAAGCGACCTAGAAAATTCTTGATTCATGATTGGTGTCAATCTAGCATATTGTGTGGTGGTAGGCGGGCGCTCGGCGATCGAGCTACGGAATTCACTCAATCTGTCGTGCCTTGGGGGTCTCTCTCTGGAGCCCCATCAGCTGCCACACAGCGGCAGAATAACATTATCTACAAAGACGAGGGAGGCGGGAATGACTATTTCGGGCTTATTAGCCGTCGTCAGCCAGTCAAACCCGCTCCCAAAGTGTGGGAAACGTAGGGCTTGATCCAGCGACCGGTTGGTTAGAAGTCCAATGCCCCTAACCACTGAGTCATGGGCTAGCTGTCCTGTCTGTTGTGATCGGGCACATACAATAGTAGGAGGGTGCTCACCGATCGCGCTACGGAACTCGCTCTTTCCGTTACCTAGTCTCCCACAGAGCCAACAGAAAACAGTGCCCAAATAAGGAACTTCGAGTATTTCGTATTCTCAAATTCGCAGCTCTTGTCAACCAAAGTATTTATGATCTGATATCCCAAAAGCTAAGCAATCTTCGGTGTTTAGACTTGGGGGTATTCTTTCAATGAAGACCCCTCAGTTAAATTTTTTCCACGACTTTCGCCATCTTTTTATATATAACTAAGCGTTTTTCCAGCGGGCTTTATGTGCTATGGAACAGCCTGTCTCCAACGGAGTCTCAAGCTGAGAGTCTAGATGGGGGGGGGGACTGTAGGCTTCAGTTTCACTAGCCAGTCTGGACATCTCGGAGCCTGGTTGTGCAACTTTGAGCAGGAGCAGACGCGATCGCTGGAGCAATCATTTGACTGACCGACGTTTAGGATTCTCACTCGAACCCAGCATCAGGGAAAGTCGCAGACAAGGGACACACAGCCGGTACGGTATGTGCCGGATACACTTGTCATGTTCTCAGATGCCCATCATCCCAATTACGTGAATTAACGATTCAGATGCGGACGAACACGCAATGACCGCATCATTTGCGACCATCGGCGATAAACACGGAAAATGCCAATCATAATAGGTGTAAGAGCAACTGCATCCTGTAAATGCTGAACCCCTCCCGCATTCGTCACCCCAATTCGCGACCGCCTCTGATGATGGGTTCAGGTGAGCGTCCGAAACGTCGGAGGAATAAATGCTCCTTTCAGTGGTTACATCTCCTTCCTCTCATCTGTTTCTCAGGCCTCGCCTTTTCGCTTGTATCAGCATTATTGAAAGCTTGTCAATTGCTGCCTCAGTTGAATCGGCAGATGAGGTCAACCAGGAATTACTCCAAGTGGTACATCTCACGAAGGGGCAGAAAAATTAGACCTCTGTCTGCCGTTTCTCTAGGACAATCAAGTGCGTAGCCTATGTCGGTGCATTTTATGCCGCCTGTGAGCAAATGCGGTCTATGTGGCCATCCAAGTCGTTACACTGATTCGGGTCTAGGGACAAGGGTGGTGAAAGAGGAGGGAGGACGTGAATGTACCAGATGATTCACCAGTGTACTCCTCTGATTGTCTCCTGCGCCAGGGTGGAGGCGTCCGGAACGGCAGCCAGCGGCAGTAGTTGTCATAGCCGTCGAGGGCTTAACACGTGGGCCGAGGTTTTCGTTCGCTGTGGGGCAGTAGCTCCTCAGGTAGTACTGGGTGGATGTGGGGGGACCCAATGCTGTGCACAGGCTCCGCATGGCATAACCTCGACGCGAATGCGGTTGACAGTGTTGTTCTTGTTGTTGTTGCCGCTGTTGTTGCTGCTGCTGACGTTGTCGCTGCTGCTGTTGCTGTTGCTGCCGCAGTTGCTGCTGTTGAGAGGATTGAGATTGGGAATGAGCGTAGGTGAGGTGTTGCGCCTGTGGAGACTGGTGCGTGTGTCGCTGCTGGTCTTGCATGAAGTTGGTTGGGGACTGCATGCGGCGGCTCTTCGCGGGGATTGCATGCTGATGTTCGACGAGGTTGCTTTCATAGGGTTCGCTCACCATGCCCATGGCTGTCAAATGTTGCAGTGCCCGGGGAAGTGCCCTCCGCTGGGGGGATTAAAATAGAAAAACAAAATTAGTTTGGACTTGTGGCTGGGGATCCCACGCTGTTGACTTTTTAAAACAATCGCCTTAAATGCGACCCTCAGCTGGACTCTCAGCAAAGACTGTTAACTTCTAGAGCGAACATGATCGCAGCGAATGTGGTTACAGAGAGCAAAGCGCTTGGAGGAATTGTTCGGATTTCATCGAAAATTCGAAAAACTGTAGAAGTTCTGAAGCAGAAAATGCCTTTTAGAGAGAAAAACAGACTACATCCCATGGGTTTTTATGTCCTATGCACGTTATATAGGCTCGAAGACCTTCGTGTACAAACCGTGACCAGCTGCAGGATCGTTTATTAGGTAGGGTTAAAAAATCGGAAAAAAAAGTTAAAGCCGACTCTACATAGTTGTCCTAAAATTCGACCAGCTTCCAGTCTAATTAGTCGGACGCCTACTTTTCTATATAAGTAGGTATTCGCAAGGAAGAGCCCCGAAAAAGAGGAGACTGGGATAGTCGTTTCCGACATAGAAGGCATCGTCAGCCAGCCATATTCAACCGCAGGCTTGCACAATCTGCACAAACTGACGCAACTGTTTGAGTCCGCGTATAGGAATCTCAGTGGAGGTACTCCAGAGGAGACTATGGCATTCACCTTATCAGGGTGTAAGGATAAATCTTGTTGCGTGCTAAAAAGGAGTACGATTTCCTCATATGGTCGAAAGGTGTAGCATTCAAAAGTCAGCAGCCTAGCGTGAAGGAGATAATTTGGGATTTTCCTGTATGTTAATCAATATTGTAATTCTCTTAAAGTATCTTTTCTGATCAAGATCGAACTTTGGGGCTCAGTTGGGGTTTTACAACCTAGGGCGCCTACTGAAAATGTATATATTTCAATTCAGATAAGTCATCTTTGAAAGCAGTAAGTTCTGTGCCGTAGCATTTCTGCACTATTTACTTACTGAGAATCCTTTGCATCCCCGCATTTCCCGGAGACTCTTATAGGCAGCCTCTAAATCGATATACCGATGCATAAGTGAATCATGTGAGTTTGTGGCCTGGATAACTTTCCAGCTATTTTTGGATGGGCAGACACCGACAATGTGAGTTTTGTCACAAGCAAAGGTATTTCCCATATATGAGGACACGCATGGCTCCTTTGGACATATGATCTCGCTGTAAGGATCGGGTGAAGGCCCCCAAGCATCTGTGGCACACAAAGAATACCTGCTATCCTTATTTAAGTTGGTTTTAATCCGACACGCCTGTCCCGGTTTGGTGTTTCATTGCGCAAGGTTGGGTCGTCCGTTGTAGACGGCTTGGCGCATTTTCTACAATGAACTCAGCTCAGAGAGTTGAGAAGAGATCGTTGTAGACACTTAATGTTTATTTTTTTAAATTGTCCTGCTTAATTTCGGCCGCTATATGCCATCGCATTAAAACTTTTCCGTCAAAAAAACGAATTTTCCAATTATCTACACTTATTTTGCCATTCCTCTATGCTCCCCTCATAAAACCCCTATTACCACCTTTCGCGTAAGACAGGCACTTTTGGCTTGTCGTGTGTGTTTGGGGTTATTCGCCCGATCTTTGCCGATCTCGCGTCTGCTGAAAAGAGATACTCCTGTGTCCGTGTAGGAGCGGATTTCCCGCGTTGACCCCAATATACTGCTTCGCAGGCACAGCACCAAATGTTGCAGACGACCTATTTCTTGTTCGAATAGCCGACTCTATCTTTTGGGTGTATGGACTGGGTGTATATAATATTCATTGGTCTGCGAACAACTTATGTTTTAGGCTTCCTCGGTGTCTTTCAGTGAATTCAGACACACTTGTACTGTAAGAAGTAGATTTTCAGACCGTTGATTTTGTGCGCCTAATTGTAATCAAAGCATCTAGGGTACTCGTTCTGGGAAACTAACCTGAACGGGTAACTTATTTAAACTTGACTGGCGACTTTATTTTTTGCTTGAGTAAGTAGACTGTTAAGGGTACTCCGTTCTTGACAGATATGGTGGTCGCTCCCATAAAGCAGAATGAGTTCCGCACAAGCTTTCTTGTGGTATATTAGTGAGCGAAATGTTCCGTCAATCTTTTTCTGCAAGAAGACATCCAGACATCGGAGATGTTCGACAACATTGTTTTGAAGGCCTATTCTTGGCAAGTTTTGGGTAAAATCGTTTTGACGCTTTTCCAATCGATTGCTTACGACGGAAGCTGATATATTATTGACAGAAGCCAGGCAGGGGTTTAAGGTTAATTAAGTTAACAACATCAGCATCTAATGTTTGCGGCCTGACCCTGGCAAGAAAATCAGAGCTACGCGAACCCTTAGGAACGTTCTTTCAGATATTTTTTTAATTTCGAGACACGGTCTACGAGCTTGAGCAGAGCATCCGCTGTGTAGGCTTTCGTTTAAATAAGTGGTACGGACTTGAGCAGATTCTTCTCTTGACAATGAAAGTATCTGCTCAGCGTAGTAAGATCTGTTCATAATGACAGTTGGGTCCTATTTTATGCAGGCAGGAGGACAATAACT
The DNA here is from genome assembly GCA_902702965.1 of Spirometra erinaceieuropaei. Lineage (NCBI taxonomy): Eukaryota > Metazoa > Platyhelminthes > Cestoda > Diphyllobothriidea > Diphyllobothriidae > Spirometra > Spirometra erinaceieuropaei. Next base: position 2,847,513 of record CACRXP010000007.1, on the reverse strand, counting down.
TTTTTTGTTTTTGGGGCGTTATGATGCATTTGCTTCTTTACATGTTGGTAGTGGGAATTATTTAGGCTTCTACACTGTTCTTTCAGAGGGTAAAATACTTCGCTTCCGAGAGGGTGGCTAGTAATTCAATGGACTTCAAGTTGGCAAGGAAGTCCTGTCGGAAGTGTTGTGTGGCTCTGGTGAATTCGTATGCTATTAATTAAAGATGATCGTCTGGCAAAATAAAGGGAATAGTGAGATTTCCATAGTATGGAGGCTGTGGAAATGTCATACACGCCAAGCTTGAATCCCAATTTTCCTAAACATTTTGAGTGACTAGGAGTTGGTGTTAAGAATTTAAAACTCAGCTTAATCTCTTTCAAGGGCCTCCTCTTTTTCAGCATCGACAGGGAATGACAGCTACCACCGTTTGGCATGTATGTAAATATAGTTCAAACATGAGTGTAATTATATACATATACATACAAATATATGATAACATTCATGTTTGAATTATATCTACATACATACCGAAAGGTATATACTGTACGTCGGTTAACTCATTAAATGTCAACCGAAATTCCGACTAACGTCTTCGTTTCGAAAATATTAGTTAAGTTGGGTTGTAAAACTAGTCAGCCTGCAACATAATTCAATAATATTTCAGTTACAACAGGATGCCTGCTTTAGGACGAACTTCCTTCCGGCTGCATGCAAAAACTACACTCTGTAAAAAATGACTACTTACGTAGCATGAATTTTTATCATTAATTGTCGGTGCCCCTAAAAGTCCAATTATACTTCATGGAAAACAAAAATAAAAATATTCATTTTTTGCTCATTCGGTAGAAAATTACGTTTTCTTATAATTTTATACCAGAAGGAAGGGTATAATTCGGTTTTCAAAACCATTTTCAATTCCCGAGTAATTTTAAACCCGCTCTACCGTTACACTTGGATTCAGGGTTTCCAAACTACAAGTCGTATATTTTCCGCGTTCGGAAAACCACTCATTTCTCTACGGTAATAAAGGGGAACTATATAGAGCTCATAAAATTTAACAGTGGATTTGATCCATATTGTTAATTCTACAAGCCACATTGGTAACTGCAGAGGCAAGACGATTTATTAACCGCCATTTCACGGTATTTAAAAGTCCCACAACTGGAAACTTTTTTTGAAACCGAAATATGTCCGTCCTTCAAGTATAAAATTAGAAAAAGACGTAATTGTCTACCGACTGAACAAAAGAATAATTATTTTTATGCATGTTTCCCATGAAATAAAATTGAATATTTAAGGACATCGAAAATCAATGAGAAAATTCATGTTACCGAAGTAGTCATTTTTTACAGAGTGTAGTTTTTGAATGCAGCCGGAAGAAAGTTCATTCGAAGGCCGGCATACTGAGGTAACTGATTTATTATAAAATTATGTTGCAGGCCGAGTAATTTTACAACCCAAATTAATTAATCTTTTCGAAACGAAAACGTATTTCGGAATTTCGGTTGACATTTCATGAGTTAGCTCACCTACCGTATATACATATATATAAATTGAAAAATAGGCATCCCAAGAAATATAATTAGAAAGGTGAAGTTCTTTGGGAAACAGCAAAATTTTATTGTGAATTTTCGAGACCGGTTCCCTAGCTCGTCTTCAGACAACGGGTGTGCAAAAACAATTAACTTTTAGCCTGAGTCTAGCAAAAGGAGTCAATGATTGGTTAAGATTGTCATCTCGGGATTGGCTGACTCAGTTTAAATCTGTCCTTAAAGATTTTGTATGCGGC
>CACRXP010000007.1:2827977-2844823 GCA_902702965.1 Spirometra erinaceieuropaei | reverse complement strand
GAGGAGGAGGAGGAATACGCATATAATGACGATCTGGATAGGCACTCTTCCTTGGTCATCCGCAGAACGCGTGTATAAGAGCTGCGAGCGGATTCTTGAAGGCAAACAGTGAGCAGCTTTTGTATTAGAAGCGAACGAACACCTAACTAGTGTAAACAGTGGTGTGCGCTCTGATGACGAGCTTTTCTCTCCACAGAGCAAAGCTAGTTTAAGTGCAATAAATAAAGTTACGATTTCTACAGTTTCGATCGGCCCTCAAAAATTGATTTCCGGTCACCAGTCTGATTTTAGACCACGCGTTCTAGCTCCTTTAGATCTGCCGGATAGAGGTTCAGCGTGAGGAGATTCTACCGATTAAGGTAAGCGATGATGGAGTCCTCCGGATAGATGAGTGAGGCCAGAGTGACGTCCTCCTATTCGTTCCGTTCCGTCTTGCCAGGAAGCAACGGTGTGTCAGTTCGACTTTCGCAAACGAAGATATCCACCGTGTGCCTCGCAGCTTAGTGGACCCAAGACTGTGACTTGCGCGTGAAGTAGTTTATAGTGATAGCAGACTTGCTCAGTATCTGCCTCACCCGCTCCCGCTTCACCCACCTGAGGCCGATGGAAAAACAGACTGAAAAGGACCGGAGGGGGACTTGAGTGCAGCCAGTGACAAAGCTGAACAATCCGTCTGCGCGTGCCACACACGACCTGGTCCAGTTACGATGGACGAGGTTTTCGCGGAAACAGGTGGTCGGATCGGGTCCCCTCTAAGTTGTACTGTCACAGAGGCCATATTAAACAGGGGTCATTTCGGTCTGGCTCTTGGTCCTGAGAGAACCTAGTTATTTCGTCAGTTGGCAGCCCGCCGGGACACGGTTTTAACGCCGTGGGGGTGGAGTCCCCAGAGTCGGCTTCATCTTTTTCCCTCTCCCCCACACCAGTTGACTGTCCTAGCCGGCCACTCATCTGCCACGATCTAGAGGGGATTGCCAGCAAATGCACGGCAGACGATGAAGGATTCCCCTTCTCCAAAACGAAAACTTCTTCTGATCGACCCTTCAGAATTGCATAGATACACATCATCGCGTATCAAACCCTCCGCCTCCTTAACGTTTAGTGTGTGGCATGTGTGGACGGTCTGCTTAGCTTTGTCAACGGCTGCGCCCAAGCCTACCCTCGGTCGTCTTGACGTTGTATCGTCTCGGGTGGGGCTGGTGGTTGATGGAAGAGAGAGTACGGTAGAGACTGCACAAGTCTGCCAAATTTCCACAGTTGTAGGACGCAACCACAGAGGTCCAGCTCATTAGTGAATTCCCCAACTTACCCCTTGTAGGCTTTGGCATAACTCCATTCTTCCATTCCAGGATAGGCAGTTTTTTCAAAAATTATTTTTGCTCAATGCAAGGTGGGTGCCCATATTCTATGTCCGGATCTCAGCTGACATCAGCCAATCTCAGTGAGTAAATAAAATCTTTACGTCTGTCACGCTGCACGTAAGGTTGGCTAACTTCACAACTACTCAGCGTGAGTAGAAGAGGAGAAATAATCTGCGGTATTGAAGAAGGAGACACGATCGCTGGGACAAGAGCTTTATTAGCCTGACGTTTCGGATTCCTGCTCGAACCCATCATCAGAGATAAAAGCAGACACGGCTAATAAAGCTCTTGTCCCAACGATCGTGTCCCCTCCCTTAAGACTACTTTCTGGTACTCGTCTCTTCGCTTCTATTGGCAATCTGCCGTATGTTTACGATCCTGAAAGTAAGCATACTGTCGCTGGTCTGAGAGTCGCCAACCGGACTGAACGTCTGATAATTGTACTTTCAGTTTCTGGTCCGGTTTAATCTGGTGGCCGGGTGCTACCACTTCTTCTAATCGTCCTCCCTCGCGACGTTTCCCCTCAAGCTGGTTGTCTGGGGCTGGTTTTAACTGCAACGGGCCTCGTTGCCTGACTCCACGGACGTAATGTATGGAGGCAGTAATCAACTGTCAAGTGTTTCACCAGTGGGAACGCAGTAGTAACTATTTCTCCACCGCAACTACCTAGTATCAACGCACCTCAAAGTCACATGCAGCTGGCGGGTGGGGGGGGGATATTCTTACTGACTACAACATCCGAGAGGTTTTACGCGGCAGGAAGGCTACAAAACCGAGACTGTTATCGGACGCATAAAGTGACCGGAAAATAATGTAATAAAGACGTCTGTCTGCACCCCTCCCCCTACACTGCGACACCGCGTCCGCACACAGCAGCTGCCTGTCTGAATGCTCTGTACCCCCTGATAAGCATCTTTGTAAGGAGAGACAGTGGGGACTGGGGACAATTACTCTTGTGGAGATTGCAATTGAGGGCGCCGGAGCAGTATAAAGTGTCTGAGCGTGCCGAGTACTTCTGCGCTGATGCTGCTGTTGCTGCTGTTGCTGCTGTGGTTGTTGCAGCAGTTGAGAACTGACCAGCGGCTCGCCCAGAGAGTATCGTTTCGAGCGCAGCCGAGCTACGCACTCATTCCTGATTTCCTGGTTGTGGTCCTTGGTCTGACTGGGGTCCTCCGCCTGGGCGTGCTGCTGCTGCTGCTGCTGCTGCTGAGACCGGTGTTGTGTCTGTTGCAGTTGCATCAACAACTGCTCCATCGAGCTGCCGGCGCTTTGACTGAGAACAGAGACCGACTCCGGTCGGTACGTGTTCAGGCATGCTGACAAATCCTGTGTCGGAGATGCCTGTTGGGGTTGCTGTTGCTGCTGCTGCTGCTGTTGTTGCTGCTGCTGGTTTTGTGAGTCAAGGCCATGGTATGGGGTAGTCAGTGTCTCTAGACTGGAGAACTGATGATTTTCGACATTCATGTTGTGTTCCATGATGTCAGTAGCCAGCATCCGGTGGGCGGTCTCCGCGGCCGTCTCCTTTAGAAGAAACCCAGACGCATGGCTCAGGCTGACAGCACCCGTAGCTGAGACACACACTCCGGTGGACGAGCAGGGCTGGTTGGCGTCCGCGGCAGAAAAGGCTCCCTGTGCTCTTTGTGCTGAGGTCATGTCCTGAGCCGGATGATTGTCCACGTGATCATTGTTCTTTTCGTAAGCATCTAGCAGCATTTTTTGTGACATATGCATCTGCAGAAAAGTAGAGAAGCAGGAATACGGTTGGGATTTTATAGAAGGGTGTCCACTTTAAAAAAAACTGGCGGCCGTAAAGTCAACAGTGTAACTTGAAAGGTAAATGCTGCGCGTTAAAGTTGTCATCGAAAGCTCTTTGACCTTGAAACTTCCGAGAATTCGGTTCGACTGGAGTTTAGCTGACAAAAAAGGCAAGTATCGTTGATTTGGTGGGGAACATTTACAAGTTTGCACATGACTAATGAGTGTTGGCGTCCTCAGGTCGCTGGAAAATAAGGGATGAAGTCGGTTCTGGCGTACGTGGCATAGTATAGCGCGGAATATCATCTCACTGGTCAGTTACCGGCAAAATCTGTGTTGTTTGCGAGAAGAAATGTCCCAGGCAAAAATTCGCCGCCACCTGATGCAACCCAAAGATACACTGCCACCCAATTAAACATCAACGATTGTCTAGCAAATATGTTGTAACGATGGAGACTGCAATTACGTTGGGGAAACCGGACGGAAACTGCAGACCCGACTGCACGAACACAAACTGGCGACCCGGAGACTAGATCCGAACTCACAGCTTGCGACTCACATCGGAGAAACTGGCCACAGTTCTGACTTCCAGTGAACAACCTTCTTTAGCCGGGGTGTCTCAAGGACAGAACGTCTCGCGCGCCTGAAGCTTGGTGCTCAGATGCCAACTCCATCGACGGGCTCCTAGACCTTCCTCAGGCCTATAAAGTCCTGCGTCACTGCATACGCCATGATCGGGACAAGACGATCACAGGGGACCTAAAAATACTGAGCAAACACGGCCCGTCGACTAATTCACCCAAAAGGGGAGCACATGTGCAACCGAGCCCCAATGAGGTGAAGACACACAACGCAGAGGGCCGCCTACATTGAGAGACAGCGGCCAGTAGGCCAAGGCAGATGACGGAAAAAAAACTGATCGGCCCAAGGCCAACTAATTCGGTCGTTTGTTCAAAATTCTGGCCGATTTCTTGCACAAATCCCTTCGATAATGGAGAGCCGGCCAAGACCTGCAAAACGTCAGTCACTTTATTCCAATGATTCAGTAAGCCCTTCCTATTTCTCAAAGAAATGTCCCTGTTTACCAATTACTGGATCGTTTAACACCAAAGAACTTACTACCAGTGGATGACTTCGGACTGACATCGTAGTCATGGCCTCTGGAATCAGGGGACCCAACCCGAGGCAGTCGACTGGTTCTCCATATACCACAGGCGTCCATTCGTGTGGATGTTTGAAATCCAAGTAGGCAATTCAGTCAGCAGTCAAGTGAAACATATGCACTTTCAAGGACATGTGCGGTTACTAATCGTGGATTGTATCTCAAACTACAACAGTTGACATTGTCTGTTCCTCCAAGGTGAGGCCCTGACATCAGAGTTGAAAGATATAACGGATCACAGCCGTAAACACTCTGCTGTGCACAACATCATCCGACGATAGGACCTGTGCCTCCCTCATCTGTGATTGCAAGGCGCGACCCCAAATCTCGTTTAGCCGGCACCTAAGTCAGGGGCACATTGGACCAGTGTGGTTCACGTCCTGAGATTGCTGTCCGGTATGCGTTCCATTTCTAAAAAACAAGGGAATTTGGACCTAGCATCCTCTCCTATTCGGACTTAAACGCACCCGCCTATTCTGTTTACGCGGTCACAGAGACAGGGACTAAAACCCGGACAGCGGTTTATAGCAGTGTCGTCACGGGTGTGTCCGCCTACGCGTGGGTCGAGTGCTGGACTGAATTAAGTGCGACGGTGACCATTTGTTGCAACGTCAATAGGAGGCGTTCGCCTCTTGCAATCGTGGAGTCTTATATTCGGGGCATGTTCCAGGAGCAAACGTCGTGGGATTCTACGAAGGTGATGGTTGTTGAACAACTCGATCCTACTCGGATAAGAGCCAAATCTTTGCAGCCATGCGAATAGTATGCGTCGGGTTGTCTGCCCCCGACACTGGACATTCGGTAACAAAGACTAAGACTGAAGGAGACGTTCTACTACCACAAGACACTCAGCATCCAGAGGGGAGCGGTGTGAAGTCAGCAAGAAGCGCTTTGGTCCACCCGGGGTCCAATTGGAGTCCACATCTACCGGATGCAGGGGACTATTCGGCGAGAGAAAAATTGCGTCTCCTTCAGGGAACTCCCGAATGAGGTGATGTCGTCGGCGTAATCAAGGTGAAAGACGAAGGTATACTGGCCTAGTGTCCTTGTATGCGGTAGACAGGAACGGGTCTACCGCATTGTTAAGGCTGAGGGCACAGTTTTTTCGGACGTTATACTTAACAGCCTACGACAGGACGACAGAAGCCTCCGTCCAATTGATAAAATCCCAAAATCTTCATTTATTTGTTCCAATCAGACAAAGAGGAGAGCAAGAACTCAGATCTCGATTTGTCCCCCTTCCCCAAGACAGATCTCTGTCCTGCCACAAGCCCGTTTTGCGGTGGGCGAAGTTACGACTGCTGGGCTGAACTAGTATTATGACGATGTCGAATTTTCGGTAGAGTTCCTACTTCGGAGTACCTATGCGAACTACGGCCAGCAGTCCAACCGACCTTCACAGAGGTTAAAATGCCATCACAGAAGTCGACTGGAAGTGGCATTGACCGATCTCGACTGATTGCGCGACGCAGTATGATCTTCCGTTTGAGTTTAGAGGGCCAGTTCGCGGCTCTGGTAGGCGATTACTTAGCGCGACGAGCGAGCAACAAGCGAGACTCAGCGAAGAGGGAAGCCTGGGGGAGATTTGACTGGCCGCTTCGGTTTTATCTGCCTGCCCATTCGGCCCTTGGTGACTCAAATTAGGGCACATCTATGGACACCTCCCGCAGGTGACCTGTATAGTCTTGATCGCAGTCGGCGCAGCATAAGTCAAAACATCAAGCCCCACGAATACCCCGGCCTGAGTTGGGTTCTCTGATATATCTAGTCTGCAGTTGGAAAGTGGATGGCCGTCGATGCCAAGTAAGCCTGAAACTACCTCCATTAGCATTACGGCGGGAATAGCCTGCTGACAGATGAGCGGAAATTCAGAAGGAGATAATTTTTCTATAGGAAGTGTCTAAAACGTCCATGTCTACAACCAGTAAAGCGCTGGGACTCGATGAGCCACTGCTGTCAAGTTCACTTGCCTGTAGTTTCCAGTGAAGTCTCTCCTGAGTGCTGTGCAAACCGATTAAACTACCTTAAAACCCTCAGGAATGTTTACCTCAGACTGGTTTAATCTGCCTGTAGCTATTTTTTCGCGCAACTTTTCCAACCGTTTGCAGGTCTATAAATATTACCGGTTTGTAAAAAAATTCCTGAAGAAGTTGTGAGATTGCTATTTCATAATGCAACTATGCATCCGTACTGTCATTATTAAAGCTTTCGACCGAGAAATGATTGCACGGATGGACTACCAGTAATGGAAGACTGCAAGGCGAACGACTGTATCAGTTTTTGATGTGGTGGCAGTTGTTAGCCCGCTATTCATTAACCGCAAACCGTTAGAACCTGTATTATTGGCGACCTGTCTCTATGCAAACGCCCGAGAGACTTCTGACTGTAACTCGCGGGCGGCAAACACATTGTCGAGGCATCATTCCCATTTGACTGTCATATGTGCACCGTGAACGCGATCTAGTCAATTAATAGATGTTTTTGACAAACTCGAATGATTTATTTGGCCCAGTTGTGGAAAACCCAGCGATCTCGGTAGGATTCGAACCCACGACAGCAGGCGGAAGGTTTGAATGCAGCCGACGCTCTAACCGCCTAAACTATGAGACTTTGGTTAGGAGTTAGTTAGGGCGTCGACTGTACTCGAGTCTTGTCCTTGTTGTCAAGGGTTCGAATCCCACTAAGACTGCCGGGTTTTTCGCCCATGGGTCAAATGGCCTTCACAATTCTGCCAAAACACTTATTAGTTAAGTTCGCCTTGTGGCCACCTGGTAGATTTTGAATTGATTAACTGGGAGATCCATCTAACTGTATTAGATATGGTGAATTCCAGAGGCGTCAGCAGGCAAATCGGGTAAATTGACGCAAATGTGATTGAACTCATGACTCCCGGCCGGGGTCCCGTAGTTCAGGTGGTTATAGCGTTGGCTGTTGTCAAGGGTTCGCACCATATGGGGGCCGCCGAATTTTTCACACCTGGGTCAGGTGGATTATGACATTATTTGTTAAAATGATGACCGGTTTTTTCTGTTTGGGCACTATAATTACTCTTTTTTCTGTCGGTCTAGACAGTGCAACCAATTGCATTGTAGCGGACTGTGTACGCCGAAATCGCTGCTTTCAACCGAAGTCGTTTACGGTCGCCGGTGAGCAGAATCTGCTCTGGTCATTTAGAGGTGTTTGGATGCGTGCCCCTTTAGCCTCCGAAGACAGAAGAGAATGCGAGGTGAGTCTGCTTTGACGAGTGTCCTTGAGAATAAGGCTGGTAGAGGCCTGCTCAATCCTCAACACCGCTGTTTGTCTATAATTATTATTGTACTTTCTTCTCATTCATATCTATTTTTGGCGTCGGTAAACACTATGGGCGTATTCACGCAGCCTTGATCACGAAGAACTAAGATGATTAGCGCAAAACTACTCACTCAAACACCTACGTGTGCAGTGTAGGCTTTCAAGCACCTATGTGCAGTTTTGCGGGTGTTCGGGTGTCACCAAAACGGACCCAATCTTGCCGGAGCTCTCCTGCAGTCGAGTCTGTCATGCTCGTTAATGTGACCTCCACCTCCACATGTTACCAACATCAGAGGTGCCGGTTTGCACATGACTACTGCACGCCAAGCATTCGACAGATTGGAAACAGTGGTCAGATTTTGTTGGTGTTGCTAATAACGCCTATGTGTCATCAAGTGCAACGGATGATGGACGGAAACGGTAAAGGTTGCATGGAAAGGGGGTTTGGAATTATTCTGGATGAAGGATAACACCCTATGAAACCTGGTTTACTCGTCGTTAATATGAAGGAAGACTGAAACCTGCTACTGTACCCGTCAAGATATCCTCGACACCTACGCCTGACAGTTGTCAATAAATGATGTCCACTGATTATATGCTAAAACGCCCTGCCAACTGCTCCATCATTAGTTCAAAACTCGACACATTCAATCTCTCCTGCACTAACTGAAGGTTCGTTTTTGGACAGAGGGCACTATCCAACTCACCAAATCTGTTTCTCCAATGTAGACAGCATTCGATGTCCTCTCAAGTTGGTTATGGTCAGCAGGGTAGGTACCTGTTCTGATTGCATCGATCATCCGTATCTCCCCCATGGTTGTTGGGTTTGTCAAATGGCAAGAGATGGGAGTCTCTGAGTAGGATATGTCTGACAACTCTTTCGCCTCCGCAAGCCCTGAGCTTGAAATGCAGACCGTCTGGTCCTTGCTGGTGGAGACAAGCGGTTGTCCATTTTCCTGTGTGTATATTTGGTCGTAGGCGGTCTCTGTAGTTTGAAAAGTCATCCCTGAAGAAGTTTGGGATATTGATCCATTGATCTGTGACTCCATGGGCGCCAGAGTCATCTGAAATACTTCGTTGTTCTGCGTGGCAGGAGCAACTGCCGCACCCTCATGTAATGTTGTCACTTGCGGAGCGCAGTCAAAATTGTAGATAGTATGCTGGTGGTGACTGAGAGGTGACTTATTGGAGATGCCTCCCGGTCGCTGTTCACCACAGTTGGTGACAGGTGGACCCGAATCCCCCAAGTGAAGTTCTTGGCGATATCCTACTGCCTGCATGCCATAGGAAATATCCAGAGTGCGTAGTTCACCTCCATGAAAGTCCATCTTATGACTGTTTCTTTGTTATCGCTTATTCTCACCAGTGAAAACTTGCAGTAAACAAGTAGGAGGTCTAGTTTGGATTCCACAGCAGACAAGCAAAGATGATGCGTTTCAGAAGAAGAAAATAGGCGGACGACTTGCAAGGAAACTTCGAGTAGGGCTGCGTTTCTAAAAAAAATCGCAAATCAATGTGATGCAAGATAGTTTATGCCCTATGTTTTAGTTGTCCAATATATGCCAGATTCTTGAGAATATTCTCTGTGAGCATACACTACGAAGAATATGTTCAGTTATCTTCGTACAGCAGAACGTTCATAAATTTCCGTCTTGATTTTATAAGCCAGATTGAAACCAGCCTGTTAATTTCGTGGGAAAGTTCAGTTGTTTGGAGATCTTCACATTTTGAGACTTCTATGCATGGCCTGCTCCAAAGATCACTTGACGATGAGGAAGGTTGATAAAGTGGAGTTTAGAAATGCTGAAAACCTACAATGCGCAGTACCCCCAGGTCTAAGTAGTGCATTTTTTCTGGACGAGTATTACCGCGTTCGAGGTAAGACTAGTTTTATTTCAGAATTATTTCAATGATGGAAATGGGGAAGGTATAACGAAGAACCACCAACTATTGTCGGCAGAACTTAAATTCCCATTGAAAGTTGAAAAAGAAATCACTTTTGATATTAGGAGCGGCTTAGACACATCTTGATCATTGCCGGCCACGCAAAAAATAACTGCCTCTACACCATAGTCTTCATCTTCTCATATATTCAGAATTAACAATGTAGTACATATGATCATCAAGTTGTCCAGTACTTCTACAGAAGTTGACCGTTATATTATAGCCTAACGGCATTCCAACGCATCAGTCAACAAGCTATACAATGTTCTTCACAACAAGACTCTGAGCGTCAAATATTAAATTGTCGAAAGCTAAACAATACAAGGACCTTAAACACGCACTTTACACAGTTTTCAGGGCTTTCCGATCACAAATTAAAAATCCTTATTATCAAACATATGCAATAAGTCCAAATAGCCCTTAAATCATTTTTAAAAAATTCAGAATAGATTAATACAGCTAAGCACTCCTGGCAAAAGTGGCTGCAGTTGTTTTATTAGTCAGCACTCTGTCTCGGAACCAACCAAAAAGCTTTAACAATGTGTCTATTGATAGAAGGAACCAGCACTGGATAAATTTATGATGCTTGATGTTTCGAATATGCACGGAAGATGTCGATCATTGACATGTCGAAAATATATCCTCATGCTTGTGTAAGCTCAACCCTTTTCGTACCGTTAACTGTATCTTGTGCCATATAAGAGTCTTAACTGACCTCATTATCATTGTAATTAGTTTGTTGTTCGAGAAGCCTCCAAATGTACCCGAACATCTATTCCCTTTGACATAACCTTTTATCTCTTAATTTCCGTATTCCAAATGGTCAAAGTAAACCTCGTTGCTTGTTTCGGTAACCCTACGAGCCGTGTTTTTCCAAAGCCAAAGAAACGGGCCAAAATAATTTTGGCGAATTCAAAATTGAGAGAGATTTTAAGATCCCTCGACTTGACAACTGGAACTTATTCAGATTTCTAACTCGGATAGTATAGTGTGGGAAGTGGCTATAGCCACTTCAATAAATCTCGAGCTTCTGGGTGCCTGCTCAAATATCTCCACTAGAAAATCCCCGCGAAAATTGAACGGATATTCTGTAATTTGCAAGTGACTTAGTGTATAAATGAGATAGTGATGAATTCTGGGCTACGTACCAAACGTTTTCTAAAAATATTTCGATAACAATAAATATTTAATAAGTCTCAACCCGCAGATTCCAATAAATAACAAGACATTCATCCCAGTTCTTATCACAGCTCATTAGCTATAATGACATTTACATATTATTCTATGCAGTCATACAGTGAGATGTGTTACCTGTTGCCATCCACGAAGACTGAATGACCAGAAACGGAAAGAAAGCCAATGGCTTCGCTATCAGGAGGAAATAAGCAGAAGGATGAACCATGTGGTCGTTTTGAAAAATAAAAGACAATTTAAATTTTGACGGAACTTCTACAAATACTGCGAGTATGAAACGCAGATAAACTTTGAAAACTAAATTGGGCAGACTTAATTGTACATCTGCAATTCAAAGAATCTGTTTGTTGGATTTAAGTAGTTTTCTACGGTCCAGTGTAGGCTGAGCTTTACGAAGAATGGTAATTAGCGCGTGTAATAACCACCAATTATGAAACGAAAATATTTGTATACAAATACGACAAGTTTAGTAAAAAAAACGGTCGAAAATGATCATTTTCGACCGTTAACGTCCAAAAGGTTTCGTAAAAATTTTTACGAAACCTTTTGGACGTTGTGTTGATAAAAATATGCAGCTTAGGAAATGGATGGGAATACAACGCGTCGGTTACATGTAAGCACCCCGTAGAAAGCTCACATATATCTTAGGATCTCGAAAATTCGTATACATAATTCTGGAGCGATACAAATTTCTTACACAACCCTAGTTAATTAACTAGGGTTGTGATTTTAAAATCACATTTTCGGAACGAAAAAACTTACTAACAACGGTGATAACGACCATTTTTGCTAGGTTTATGAAACGAACTGCGGAAAAATTCTAATATATTTGAATTCAACTATCTTGTTAAAGCAGCTTGAGTTAACTGACGCTGTTTTACCAATTTATTGGCAATTCGTGTGTTTGGACGCGTTTATTGGTAATTTGAAACGCAGTTCCTTTTTACCTTACCATAATACAGTGTTTTTAATCCTATTTATTAAGTTTTGCATGTTAATAACAGATATCGACCGGTATTTTTGGGCATTCTGTGTACACATAATTTTCAGCTTCCAGCATTTTCGCAAATTTGATTTTAAAAAAACAAGATGTAGAAGAATTCTCGTCTACGACAAAGTCGCCGGCTTATATTTCTAGTTTATTGTGAATGTACCCTGAAGTATTGTAAATAACAATATTATTTGCCAAATTTATCTGGTCATACCCAGGCCTCAGGCGTTTTCGTGAGCCGTCGTGTGCACGCCTATCTTAAGTAGCCTCAACGACTATTGGTTCACAGTCCTCTGGAATCAGTCCGTGTCAAGAAGTTGGAGTTTAAATTGCCAATTAATTCTGCCGGAAACCGCATAAGTATGAATTCGAGTCCAAGTATTGCGGTACACATCAAAAATCTTAAAAAAGGGGATCTAGGGGCTGACCGCCTAAGAGACGGACAACGAGCAGAGTTAAAAGTAAGGATTTAAAAGGGATGGCAGGTCGACACAGGAAAAATAGTAAGAAAACGGAAATCTAAGGCGTCCAGAATGAGCCAGACCTAACAACACCTGAAAAGAACCCTAACACTATACACAGAAGTCAGACTTGAGCAGTGAGTTAAGATAATACGATAAAACTGAACTCAAACTGCGAAGATTTTAAAAATGAATAAGTATTTGTCGGTTTATGAAAAAACTTCGGTTTTATTTTTAAGTGTCAATAAGGCGTTATCCAGACAAGGTTATCAGTGAATGAACAGGTGTAGCAGTATATTGTTGGCAGTAGCGACCTGACTGGGCGACTAGATAAACGATGCATTTTGAAATTATGCTGTGTAACGTAGGAAAGGTTTTCAAGTCCACTGATAATAACATTAACAAGTCACTTATTGCAGGTTTTCAGAAAATAGCGAAGAAAGTAGTTTGGTGGCGGTGTCCTCAATGCTATATGGTCTTTTTTGATAGTCATGGAGAAAGGCGCGCGAGATGGGCCCTGGAAATAAAGGGCTAGTCCAGTTAGTGTTAAGATAAAGACGAAGGCCCATCTTAAATGCAAATATAATATTTGACTTTCCTATGCCGATTTGAGGGTTATTCCAAAGAAATGCCTACAGGGAAGCAAAGAAAAGAGAGCGTTTTGGGGCGGAGGAGGGTGGTGGCAATGTACTCAGGGAAGAGTAGTGGAGTTTGTATGGGCGACTAACAGTGTTAGTGTCGAAATTCGAGGATAATGTGAATTAATATTAGTGTGAAAGAGGCCATAACCGATTTAGTCTCAGACTCTTAAAAATTTTAGTTTAGTTTTCTCTTATCTCTCTGTGTATGAAGTGTTTCGATGTGTTGTACTCAACATGTTTTATTTAAATTGCCTTTAAACTCTTTCGATTTTAGATCGACTGAACTTGTTCACTGAACCAAGGAATGGGCACTAATATTCAAGAATTGGAACGACGAAAACTAGAAAAAATCATAATTTAATTTCAGGAAGGTATGACTTATAAGAAACAAAACCTCAACTCTAAGTAGCTGTAACCGCAACTCTATCAGTGTTCGACGAGACACCTTAATTATTGAAGTGGCTCCAACCCAAGTCCGTGAGGCTTTAACAATCAGTTATAGGGGTGCCTTGAGAAATCACTGCTTGGGTTAGTCTTTCAGGTCAGAAACACATTTAGCGGCATTCATCAGGAGAGAAGTTCATTAACCACGTTGACTTCCGTGCGGAATGAGCTAGCGAGTCTGCATTTATATCCTCTAGACAATGTTTGGTGGTTGATTTAAGGAAAGAACGCACGCATTTGAGATCAAAATACATGAAAAAAATAAATGTTTGACTGCCAATGGAATGTCATAAATGTAAGGCAAAAACAAGAGAGGACCCAGCATGGTACTTTGGAGGATACCAGCTACAGTGGGATGCTCAATGAAAAATAAAAACCCCACCGAGACTTCCTATTTTCGATTAGATAGGTGCGACTTATTAAAGCCAAAAGGGTACTGCGGATCAAGCGAGCCTCCATTTTAGCTATGAGTGATTTTTGTGGCACTTTATCAAAGTCATAACCAAGACCAACATAGAAAACGATCATATATAGATGGTGATTCCGATGCGAAGTGTGTCAATTCAGAAAAGGCATGTGACACTTTTCACGAGAACGATCAGTCAAAAAGGCATGCTCCAAATAGCCAATAAATTGATTGGCTATGCAAAACGCAGTGATTTTAATGGTAACCAATTTTGTAAACTGTTTGACGGGAGAGAGAGAGAGAGAGAGAGGGAAAGATCTACAAGGTCCTCTTTCAAAACCATATTTTCGGAGGTGCATTTTGCGGAGGCCGAAAACCGTCGGATACATGCGCTTGTTGTAAGCTGGTCGTAATTAAGATAGGCTAGTTAAGAAAGCGTGAACACGACATCGAGTTCGTCAGCAAACTTTCTCGCGTTGGCGTGGGCGCTGGAGTCCGTGTCGCGCAGGCCGGGGCTTTTGTCACGCAAATTACGAATCTGAATGCCTACCACGTCAGCGAGAGTTGCATTGTGGTAGGAGCATTTTATGAAAAAATTCGTACACCTTGCAAAGGGACATAAGAGTAGGAAGGATAGGGATGCCTTACAGTCCATGGACAATGAGCATACAGTTTATTTTAGATGACTTCGTAAGGATAATGAGCAAAACCTTTGAAAACCTTATTGATTACATGTCAGCTCGTTAGACATAACTGTACACGAACAATGAAAATATCCGCTAATAAAACGGTACTCGATTCATTCGAGTGGCATTGTCTCAGAGAAAAAATTTGCGGGGTCATGAGGTATCAGGTCAGATTCAGACTGTCAAGGGAAAACAGGGGACACAAACAATCATCCAAGCGTTTCTTGAAGAGTTGCGGAGACGTCGCCTCCACGACTGCCTGAGGCAGATCGTTCCATTTCTCCACAACCCTCTGAGTGAAAAGTTCAGCACGAAGATTCAGCCTGGATACTTTGTCCGTAGCTGCATTGAATGACGACGAAGATTTGGTGAAAATGTCACTGACGCATGTCCTCAAAGTTGAGTCCATACTCAAGGCCATGTATTATCTTGTAGACGAGGACAAGATCACCTCTTTGCTGCCTGTAACACAGAGGTAGTAGATTAAGACAATTTAGTCTGCCTGTGTAGGATTGGCTTTTTAGACCGTTTAACAGCTTTGTTGCACGCCGTTGTACCCGTTCGAGGCATGCTTGGTCCTTAACTAGCCACGGCTGCCGCGCTTTTATGCCATACTCTAGGTGGGGCCGGACAAAGGTGCCGTAAACTCTTCCAGAAGGGTTTTTCTCAAAGGTTACGAACGCACTTTTGATGACATGCAGCACTCCCATGGCGTTTTTTATTGTCTTTTGGCACTGCAGCGCAGGCTTCATGCCGCTCTGTATCCAGACATCGATTTCCTTCTGTAAAGACTCCGCGGGAAGTGTAATGTCTTTCAGATGATATGCCCTCAGGCTGTCGGTTGAATGAGTGTTGGTTGGACGCAGATGAAGGACGGCTCACTTCTCCACATTGAAATGTAGAAGTCATTTCTTCGGCCACGCTTGCAGTCGATACAAATTATCTTGAAGGGATCTCTGATCATTCGGACCCTTAATGACTTGCCAGAGCTTAACATCGTCTGCAAACATTATTTTGCCGCAGTCGAGCACCTGAAGGCTGTCGTTAACATAAAGGATGAAGAGCAATGGTCCCAGAACTGAGCCTTGAGGCACACCACTGGTCACGTTCACTCATTGTGACATATCATCTCCGATACAGACACATCGTTTCCAACCAATCAGAACCGCCCTAATCCAGTTCAGAAGATTTTCCCGGATGCCGATGGCGCTCAATTTGTGAAGAAGACGTTGATGCGGCACAGTATCGAAAGATTTGCGGAAATCGATGTACATAACGTCGACCTCAAAATCCTCTTCTAGAGCCCTGGTCCAGATCTCCAGACAAGCCAGCAGATTTGAGAGACAGGAACGTCCTCCCCGGAATCCATGTTGAAAATCCTCCAAGATGTTCTTTTCTGCTCAAAATTGGTGCATAGCGCCGTTTACTAGAGCTTCCATCGTTTGCATAGTAGGCAAATTAAGCTAATAGGCATGAAGCTGCTTGCTGTTAAATAAATAAATAAATAAATAAATTTTAATTTAATGCCAGTTTACAGGCATTGTCAAGGGAAGCGATTAAACACAAATCCGACCAGCAGTGAAAAAAAAACTCGTGAGCTTAAGGCACAAAAATATAGTTGATGGTGGTTTTTATGGTTTGGAGGGCTCAGGAGGAAAAAAAACTGCCGGCGGTGGTAGAATATCGACCGTCAAGAAGGGGGGAGGTTGCACGGTATCGGAGATTATCGGACGTCAAATTCCTTTCATGAAGTTGGGGATAGTCAAAGTAGAGGCGTCGAGGAACAGCTGGTGAGACAGGCCATAGTGTTCAGAGACCACAAACGCCATCGCTACGGTACAGTCGATCAGTAGATTCAGCACCCAAAATTTGTCGGAGCATTTCTGAATGCAAAAATCGAGTAATAGTTCTCTTAAATAAAGGATAACTTTGCAGAGTTTTCACACTCATGGGTAGTTTATTCCAAATAGCAATTGCATTTACAGAAAAGAACCGACGATATTTAACAGTACGTGCCAGAGGCAGAAATAAAAAGACCTCACGGTGACTGTTACGTCGTGGGTGGATATGATGTCTTAAAGAGGTGAGCGGGTTAAATGTGTGATTATATAAGAGTTTAAATAGCAAAAATAGTCCCTTTTGTAATTTACGGAACCATAAAGGATCGAGGCCTGTAAGCCGGCAACGTTCTTGGTAAGACAAATGTCGGTGTTCCGGGGTTAAAATTCTCTTGGTAAAAAAGTGTTGAACGGATTCTATTTTCTTCCGCTCAGCAGCACGCATGAGGCTAAATGAAAACGAGCAGTATTCCAGACCAGGTCTAACGTACATGTTGAAAAGGCGCATTCTTATGTCCCTAGTTTTAAAATTTCGGAGGATAAACCCGGTCGTTCTACGTGCTTTGGAGACTATTAAGGCACAGTGCTCCGAGAGATTGAGACTCTTGGAGTATGATACGCCCAAATCCTTTATAACCCCTGGCACATTTATTGCGTGACTTTCAATACTTA
>CACRXP010000007.1:2777964-2795953 GCA_902702965.1 Spirometra erinaceieuropaei | reverse complement strand
TGCCTCTGGCACGTACTGTTAAATATCGTCGGTTCTTTTCTGTAAATGCAATTGCTATTTGGAATAAACTACCCATGAGTGTGAAAACTCTGCAAAGTTATCCTTTATTTAAGAGAACTATTACTCGATTTTTGCATTCAGATAAGCTTCCTCAAATTTTGGGTTCTGAATCCACTGATCGACTCTACCGTAGCGATGGCGTTTGTGGTCTCTGAACTCTATGGCCGGTTTCACTAGCTGTTCCTCGACGCCTCTACTTTGACTATCCCCAACTTCATGAAAGGAATTGACGTTTGATAATCTCCGATACCGTGCAACCTCCCCCCTTCTTGACGGTCGATATTCTACCACCGCCGGCAGTTTTTTTTCCTCCTGAGCCCTCCAAACCATAAAAACCACCATCAACTATATTTTTATTCTTCAGGAGTTTTTTTCACTGCTGGTCGGATTTGTGTTTAATCGCTTCCCTTGACAATGCCTGTAAACTGGCATTTAATAAATTAAATTAAATCATCAGGGCATTTGATTTCACTCCGTATTATTATGTTATCCACGAACATGAGAGCCTTGAATTCCAGTACGGTTGTGTTATCATTTATGCAAATCAGGAAAAGTATTCGACCTAAAACAGGATACTGTGAGATGCCACATTCCCCTTCTGCTCATTCTGAGGTTAAGTCGCCAACAACGACTCGCCGTACTCTAGAGAACATAAAACTCCCGATTCCTTTCCTTTTGTCCTCGAATTCCTACATCCCTAATCATCAATGAAAGAGGATTGTGTGGTACTCTATCAAAGGCCTCTTCAAGCCAAAATTTGACATTTACTAAATAACCCCTATATGTAACCGTTGTATATTACTCATGCAACTGAAGAACACTCGTAGGGCAAGAACTCCAGGGCAAAAGCCATGTTGCGCATGACAGAACCTCTAGTTTTTCTCCAGGTATTCCGTCAGATGTCTTTAGCAACGTGCTCCCTTATTTTACACGCCATGCAAGTTAGAATGACAGGTCACTAACTTTCGCAGTCAAGTCGTAAACCTCGTCTATGGATCGAGGGGATGAATGCGCACTTCCATTCTTCTGGGAGTCTGACTTCCTCAAATGACTTGAAGTGTTGTGGTCGGTGTGTCTCAGCGTTCATTAGCAAGTTCTCGAAGTGCTGATGCGTGAATTTGATCCGGACCAGACGATTCGGCCAACTTCAGTCGGAGTAATTCGGCCCTAAGTATGGCCGATGATGAGTGTGGTTCCTTGACCAAGGAGGGTAGGGAGAGTAAAGCGGGGAGGGAGAGGGGAGACGAAGGAGGGTGAGAAGGGACTTTGGTCGGCGAAAGAGTGAAGGGACAAATGAATAATTAGGTTCTCATGTGAAGACGGAGGGAAGTTAATTAGAAAGGCTGTATGCTTTGACCTGGTCACCAGTCTCCGGATTTCAGTCAGCAGACCGAAGAGCAGGAATCAGTTTCTGAGTCATTTTGGTACTCCTTTTATAGCTATAAAGAATTTTGGGGTGTTCTAATGAATTATACGGTCCAGTTCGAATTCCCTTCACGGATTGGAAGCCCCATTTTGCAAATGATAATAATTTTTATTTACTGCCAGTTTACAGGCATTGTCGGGGAAGCGTTAAACACAAATCCGGCCAGCAGTGAAAAAAACTAATGTGGAAAAGGAATAAAAATATGGTTGATGTTGGTTTTCATGGTTTGGAGGGCCCAGGAGAAAAAAACTGCCGGCGGCAAACTTTCGGCCATCAGGAAGGGAGGGGTTGCACGGTATCGGATATAATCAGTCGCCAATTCCTTTCATGAGGTTGGGGATAGTCAAAATAGAGGCACCGAAGCACAGCTGTCGCTGATGGCAAAGGAAATTGTCCCTGGTGAGACCGGCCATAGTGTTCAGAGACCACAAACGCCATTGCGTCCTATCGCCTCGAGACTGGTTTTCAATTTCGCCACTTATTTGCTTTATTCAAGGCCAAATACATACCAGTCCTGCCTGAGCCGCCTACTTACCCCATCATGATATCCGTTATACAATACGATATACATCTGACATTTATTTCGGCCTTGACGATGTCCGACTATAATCCATTCTATACCGCCACATGCAGGCCAGTCCTGCCCGCATATTCCTCTTTCTATTTTTTTTCGAGGGTTTGTTTTCTCCTGTAAAATTCATCCAATCATTTTTGAATTTTCATGTGGAGCTTTTTCCATCCCTCGCTTAACATTTTTATTTACGGACTTCTAATTCAAAAACTATGTATTGCACTTTGTACAGATTTTGCCTACCTCGTCTAAAATTCGCATGTAACTTTATTTTTACTTGTTTTGATGGGACCCCCACAGGTATTTAATAAAAATAATTATTATTACTTTTATTAACGTACATGTTGTAGAGGCGCATTCTAATGTCCCGAGTTTTAAAGTTTCGGAGGATAAACCCGGTCGTTCTACGCGCTTTGGAGACTGAAGGCACAGTGTTCCGAGAGAATGAGACTCTTGGAATATGATACGCCCAGATCCTTAATAACCCCAGGCACATTTATGGCGTGACCATCAATGCTTAGTTGAGGCTGGCAGTCGTCGCCAGCCACCATGACTGAGCACTTATGCCAAAAAAGAGAAAGACACCAAATGCGGCAGCACTGGGCAAAAGTCTGTAGGTCGCTCTTAAGGAGTTCAAGCACGATGTCAAGATCTGCCGACTTATATCGATAAGCAACTTTCAGATCAACGGCAAACATGAAGGGCTTACCATTCTGAAATACATCTGGTACATCGTTAACAAAAAGTCAAGATAAAAGCGGGCCGATTGCACTATCCTGAATGACTCCGCTCCTCATACGTGTGGGGATGGAGAAAGCATTGGAGATTTTAACTCGTTTTGTACGAGCGCCCGGGTAAGAGGACATACAATTCAAAAGTTTTTCACCTATTCCGAAAGAGGGCAGTTGCAAGAGAAGAAGAACACGGTCATCACGATCAAAAGCCTTAGTGAAATGACAATGCCTGTAAACTGGCATTAAATAAAAAAAATTCATTTAATTTAATTTAAGTGCAAAACCAATGTCCCTAGATTGGAGAACATAGTCAAAGAAAGAGAGTTAACAGGTGTCACAAGACCGAGCGTTGAGAAATCCATGCTGAGCAACACTCAGTAGGTTATTCTCTGTTCAGTGACACACCATCTTATCTTTGATCAATGTCTCTAAGATCTTCGAAACTGCAGGGAGGGTGTTTATTGGCCGAAAGTCATCAAATGACGTAGATTGTCCATGCTTGAGAATGGGCAAAATGTGTGAGTCCTTCCACAAAGTAGGATAAGTTTCACTTTCATGAGCGAGATTAAATATCTTGCATAGGCGGGATGGGAAAATCGTATTTGCATCGGCTTTTAAAATGCTTACTGGGACACCATCGGGGCTTGGACTATAAGATTGACGAAAACGCCGAATCGCAACAGTCACATCCCACAGAGTGAAAGTTATAGTTTGTACAACTGCCCCGGTGAATACCTGGATGGTCGGGAGTAGAGTGGTCGAGTCTTCTATAAAAGTTTTTGACAGGAAAGCATTGAAGCTATCAGCGGCTAACTGGGCATCATCTATAGGATTTCCGAGAGCATCTCGGAGAATGGGATGTTGCGTCTTTCTTTGAGTTCTGACATGGATAAAAAAGGGTTGGACTTGGGGGAGGAAATGACGGACAGGGAAGCTGGCAACGATTGTGAGCTGACTCATTTTCAGCTAGAAATCCACGGGCCATACACTGCAACGTTTTCCTGCTGGAACGAAACTGAGGATCGGATGAGTTAACTGACGCAGTATGAACATTTGCATGAGGATTGCATTGGTAAAACGACCGTGGAGGAAACATGTTAGGGGGTGGGGGACGCATTGCTTACATTGCAGCGAAAGTTCTATGAAAAGGCGGGAATGTCGGCAGATTCGGCCTAACTGCCTCGATATGAGTGCTGATGGCAGTTGGAAATACGCCACGTTTCGAGTCAGGGTGTTTGAGGCACTGTTAGCCGATTGTGGAGGAAAAGATCTGAGCCTGGAGCTAGATTTACCTGGTGTCCGGGTGGTTGAGACGGCATTTAGATTCGCCTTTGACTTAGGCTTGCTAGGGGTTGCTGGAGGAGTCTGCAGAGGCATGTTTTTACCAGGCGTGTTGGTGTGTTTAAAGATTTCGGCATCAAGAGTAGTCGAATGCCCTACGGAATTGACTATGCCGTGACGTGCAGAAGCCGCAGATGGTTCTGTAGAAGACTTATTCAAACTGACAATAAGTGTCATTATCTCGGTGTTGGTTTTTGACAAATTCAATTTGTTCAGTCTTCGCAGAAATGGTGTGAGGTCTGGCGGAACGGAGCAGTGCCATTTACGGCAGAATTCTTTACTTATCTCCCTCCTCGACCAGATAAATTCGACTTCTATCAAGGAGAAAAGAATAACTAGTATTGGCGCGTTACCACTGAGCGAGCGCAGTCGTTTAGCTTGTGCGACATTGAAACCCAAGACACAAACTTTGCAGGAACAAATGCGCTCCGTCTATAGTAGATAAGTGACTCGGAATGTTCCGCAGTGCAAAATCATGTTGGTGTTTCGTTCTCTCCTCGTTTTCTGAACTTATTACTCCAATAACTTTAAGCGCCTTTTCAATGACTTTTTAGGAGGTGCTGCTTATGTCGCCATATATCAACTGATCGAGCGTTTCGTCGGTTGATGTCCTCTTACGACTAGCAGACGCGAAGTTCTGTACGATTAAGGGATCAAGAGGTTCTACTTGGACTAAAGGGACTTTTGAGTAAACCATATCTGTGGAAGGCGACGAACATATGCTGGAACCTGCTGTGTCTCCGGTCACGATTGTAGCACCCAGAGACGGTGGGAAGAACACAAGCTTTCGTCTTTTAACACGTACTTTTCGGGGTATTACAGACTGGATAAATTTTCCGTTGCAGTACAAGGAACAAGACGTTGCTAACGTACAGAAAAATGCATTGAATAGCAAATACTACTGTTCTTTTACTACAAAAACTAGAAAGAGATAGCCTGACACGGAGTCACTAAAACAAAGTTTCATTTTTGATCATCAATTGAAAGAGCAGTCAAGAAGGCTCCGACGACAAATGTTTATGCTATTGGTTATTTATTTAAGACTAGTTAGCTCATTTTTGCGGTAAAGTATACTTCTGTACGCGGTACAGTACTTCTGTTTAATTCATGAGACATGCATCAAATCATGGGGACATGCTCCATACCAGACCCCTCAAGGCCCTACCAACCGAGGGGACCACGTCCCTAATAGCAAGCGAGCTCGCCGCGAGCCAGCGTACTCTGGGGGATAGTGGGTCTTTAGCCTGCTCGCGGTTTGGATTGGTTCCCGGGTCGGCTGCGCCGGCGTCGCGAAGGGCGCAAGCGGCCGCGCATAGTTGCACTTGATTATCGATTAGCTTCGGTGCCCGATAGTCCTCCGGCTCTTGCCGGTGCCACTTTTTGCTCTCTCACGCTGCACTGCGCACGCCGTGTCTCACTCTACGCTGACATTGCCTACCCTATCTGTCTTTGTCTTTGTGTTCCCTTGTGTCTCCTTTTACTCACAGTTATGTTTACTCCTGTTACTAGGCGTAAAATACGGCGTCAAGCACGCCGAGAAACTGAAGAAATAATAAGAAGAATCAGCACGTGCTGACAGGGAAGGTAAGTCAAGTAGGGGATAAAGTATAGTGGAACGATATGGGCACGGGAAATGCGTATAATAATTATTAATGTGCATGTAGAACGAGAAACAGCAATGAGATAATCTGTCTAGATGGAGAGGCTACCCTGGCATGCTAGCTAGACAACCGGTGGGGATGCAGCGCTGTGGACAAGAGAGGAGCCGACGTTGAGCGAGAGAGAGGGCGAGCGACGACAACGACGGTACGTTGTAGGAGGGGGTGTCCGTGGTAGCAAGAGGAAGGGGCAGCAGCCGTCTTCAGAAGCACGCAGCTACACCGTCACCATCCCAGGTCAGCCCCGAAAAGTGCTACCCGCGACCACCCGTCTAGCCCTCAGCGGCAATAGTGGAGTCGCGACGCCGAGAAGGCGGAATCGAACCGCTCCGACGCCAGTCGGCTACAGGTTTGAAGCCTGCACCCCGGACCACCGAGGTTCATCCCGGCGACCTTGACCTCTTTTAGTTTTTATATGGCCATATTATAAAAAGCAACAAAATTAATTGTTTCAAAAAATAATTTTTTGTTTTAAAAATAGCCTAATTTATTTAACTTTCTAAAAGCAAAATTAAAGTTTATGTAAATTTTTCTTGTTTTTATTGGAATATCTGAAACAACAAAGGCAATATGGCCACCGAGCTATTTCAGTAGCATGCGCGTTTGACATGTAATTTTCGCCATACACGCCTTCCCCCAGTGTCAGCGAGCGGATTTCGCTTCCCACCCTGCCCAACCTCAGTGTTAAAAGGGTTTATCGTCGCCACAAGCTTTCCTTTCGAAGATTACAAGCCATCTACTTCCTCAGAGCAACTTAATGACATTACTTGACAGCCGCAGCACTCAAAACCTGACAATCAAAAGTTATCTGCAACCCTCCTTCCTATGCTTTGGTGCCTACTTAACATAAACAGTCGATCATGCAAGTGCTATGTTGTGAGGCTGATTTCAAAACTTGGAACTCGTCAGATCGTGGGTTCCATGCTCTGTGCGATCCTTGGGAAAGTGGGTCAGCTATCCTTCCACAGAAAACGGCAACACCTGAAACAATTGGTCTTAGTTAATAAGGCCTATTGTCCTCAAACGCCGCCCATACACAAAAACAAGAATGATACTCACAGCCAGGGCAAATCCCTATGTAGGTCTACTTTGTAGGGATAAGTAAAATATCGCTAGCGGTAATTGCGTTGTTTACTACGGAAGTTATTAGCCACCTTTGACATGCATGTCAACACAGTCCAAATTCGGTCAATTGTACATATGAGATTGGTTCCCCTATTTTTTTTACAGCTTTTTCTCTGTTTGTTTTCGCCTTTTTAGGTAATAATGCTATTTATAACTCTTTCAAATAAAAAGCTATTTTTTTAAAAAAAACCAGACTTCCTTATGTCCTGCTTAACGGAAACCAAAATTGGGGTGATTGGAGGAGGGGAGCGAAAATAGATGAGGGTTGGGGTATGGGTTATTTGTAAATAAAGGGACAGGGGGATTCTGTCCGGTTAAAAAACGAATGTAGATTTGTCTGCGAAGATTCTACGAAGACGCTCTGTGCAGAATCTGTGCCGGCAGTCTGTGCAGAATCCATGCGGGTTACGTGGGACAACGTCTATGCAGATTCTGCGCAGATTTGTCTGACCGCCTGCGCAGCTTCTGGACAGAATTGCTATTAGGGTGTCCGTCACTCTACACCACAACACTCACTTAACAGTTTTAGAAACAAAATGACGGTAGCTGAATACACGGCTCAAACGAAAGGTCGCTAAGGAATGCCGTCCCGCAGCTGCATAGCGCCGTATCGCGACTTTTCGCCATTGCTTCCATAGCGACCATATGGACAAAATCCGCTATAAATCGGTCATTGTATCGCGACTTTTCCACAGCGAGGCGCCGTCACCTCGAACATTGCAACTTGGCTTGGCTGTTTCACACAGATAAAGCGACCTCAGGACGCCGAAGCGATTGGGATCCTCTTTTAAATTACACTTTCCAACCCTCAGTAGGTGCATGGTAAGGGTCCGAAAGCGAGAACGTAAGGGCGAATAGGACACTTTGGGTTCGCAGCTATTTTCCTCGGGTCAAACAAGCCGTGGAATGGGGGGATATTTGTTACGGTTAGTCCTCGCTGTCGCCAGCGCGGACACTCGCCCGTGGCACTTCCAGTCCCCCGAACCCTCCCCTGCCAAACGATTGGATGGGCCGCGCTAGACCTGCTAACAGCGTGGCCAGCTCTTGAGGCCAATAGGCGCTGGGTCCTTTGTTCGGTGGCTCCAGGAGGATAAACTGGCGTACGCGTACGCTTCGCGCCGAGCCTAGCAACCTCGACAATGGTTATCCAACTGAAAAGAATGCCGGCTACAACCGTCCCCAACGCGTTCCCCCTCCTGAGCACTGTCGATCTTCGCCCCTTGTGACGGACGGTCTGTCACGCATGAGCCGTCAACACTGTTGTTGGGATAATTGTTTGGTAATCTCCCTCCCCGGTGTCGTCTGCCCCGGCGCCTCCTGAGACTACTCGTCCCGCTCAGGCAGAGCTGATGGCGGCCCCTCAGTCTCTTCACTAACTCTGGGCAGTAACTCGCGACTACTGTTGGTCGCCTTCTGAGGAGAGTCGGACCTACTCCAACTTGAGTATGTGACGTTGTTGTGTTGAAAAGACCGTGCCCTGTGTTTCAATGTCAATATTCCTCATTTCCCAGAATGTCCCGTTATCCACCTCCAGAGAGCTTTGGATAAGTGCATTCATAACACGTATTAAGAGAACCTGGTGATGCTTGAGCGAAGGATATCTCGGAGCCGGGGCAGAGATCTAGGCAACTGCCCCAGTAGAGGCCGTTCGCAGGACTGATTCTACACACAAGCGACATGTATCGGCCTTGAGGGTCACTGATACAAACGTGTACAATTGTGAAGCTCTCTACCGAAACTAATACACGTACAATGCACCAGCAAGACGAAGGGTATGTATGTCAGAAGGGGTATATTCAAGACCTGGCGTCCGCAACGTCAAACTCAACTGCCAATCCCGAGAGTCACGTCTTCTCGAGCGACTGCGAGTTGGCGTCATGTGCGTTAATATACACTACATATAAGTGCAGTCCCATTTCAGTGCAGCTAGGAAGGATAAGAAAGCTGCAGAGGGCGTTGCAGCCGACTCAGTTCATCATCGCGACGAGTTGCCTGCGGTCTACGCGATTCTACGAGACGACCTATCGGGTGACCACGCCTGCACAGAAGCCGCGCGATACTCAAAATCGTCAGACCTTTCAGCCTAGCACAAAATGGCAACCAGGGACGCATGACTCAACCGGGGAGACACGGGCCACGGAGTAGGCAATGAAGGCAGCAATATAAGCAGCACAAATGGCGCAAGCAACCCACATATGCTGTACGACTCTCTCGGTATCCGCATTCATTGTTCGCGACTTCAAACCTGGTCAATACAGTCTCTTATCCTGTGGCAGCCGATGTCGTGTCCACATTACCGCCCAAAATTTTGAGATTCATGCAAAGTTCCGGACAATAGAATGAGCATCGACTGGCGATCCAAATTTACCATTCTAGCTCAAACAATATTAACATGCAAAAATTGAGTTGGACACTGATACAGGGACAGATGGGGTAGACACTTAGGTCGCGACGCCAACGCGGTCAACCAGCACAGCTAGTTTGTCGTAACTTATCCCCTTTTGACTCCACACAGAAAGACTAAGCATAGCGCGGAGAACATATGCTCGCGAACTAAATGGGTCGAAACCGCTTAAGGCTAGGATGACATTTCAGTCCGAACATCAGAACCATCCGGACGGACTGCTTTACTCCACATCTACCTCTGGAACCGGCGATTAACCCAACAGGCAACACGTAGGCGAATGTTGTCACAAAAAAACCTCTCTGATGACGCTGTTGGGATCTGCCTAACCGTGTGACACAACGTTGTGATACACCCGATCCATACTGTCGCAGGATCCAGAAAAACCCCGCTCTGTACCAGGAACGTATAGTAACGCGCTGCCCTCGGGTACGTTTGACAAGGCCACAAACACCACTTTGAGCGTGCTCGGCCCACTCTTCGCGGACAGCCTGACATGCAATCAGTCAGAAGCAGCAAGGCAGTCTCCAAAATCTGTGCTCGCATAGCTCACAGGGGTCCAGTTAATGTTCGCTTAAGGATGCAAAGGATGCGGGTGGGACAATGACTCAGGCGGCAAGGAAACGTGGTTGCCGTTGACTAGGGCAGGGCAGACAGTGCGGTACGAAGCATGCGGAGAAATTAAGTTCAAACGCAGTGGTGATCCTCACGCCCCTAACGATCTGGCAATCACCAACATTCTGTCCAAAGTTCGCCTTCTTGTCCTCCAATTTGTGCTCAGCTATTACCAAAGCTGGTGACCTCCAGTCGTCAGGCTTTAAAGTCGGTTTTGCGGACTGTTCTTACGAGGTGTCGATTCCGAGAAAGTATGTACCAGAAGTCGACTAGCGCCTTAGAGGAAGTGACAATTAACCAATGTGATCTCCTTATGGTGCAAGGACGACAGCGCCTTCCCTTACAACCACAAAACTGCACCTAACCCCAAGATGAGAAACGCGCATTTCACATGCTGTCGGTTAACTAGAGCAAATATCAGACAGGATTCCGACGTCGGGTTGAACACAGTATCCAATAAATGAAAATCGTCCGCGCTGAGGCCCAAACCAACTGTAAATTGAGTCCTTAGGCGGCGAGATAGCCATTCGGAGAAGATAATCCGAAAAGAGGGGGTGAAAAACTAAAAGCTAATCAAATTAATCTTTATACAAAAAACCAACAAAGTGTCAAAAGCGTTTTCTCTTTCCACCCTTTCGTCCAGACTTCTTGGGCCGTTTTTTATGTTTGTTCTTTTTCTAAAACAATGTGTAATTAGCTTACAGATGCGATACCTTTGGAAAAGGAGCTCGTAGGTCAGCCTCATCGTCGGACTGCAAAGAAAAGGGCAAAACGCGAAAATTAGAAATAACTGTTGATTAAGCAATTAAAATGAAGGCTATTGCAAAAAATGGTTCCCAGCACGAGGCGGGTGAGAGCAAATCGGAGAAGATGCCAGTTGGCCGAAAGGCAGCAAAATCTGCATACAGCGCCCAGTCAGAGTTATCGATTTCCCAATACCGCGGTTCGGGGATTGGCGCGGTGGTCGGCGGAATTCGCAATTATCAGATAGGTTGGCGAAATTTCCTCCACTCCTAGGGAGGCGCAGAGTGCTTATGTGGTGTCAACAGTTCTGATTTGTGATGTGTCAATTTCTACAACGCGTGACGTCCACAGACGAGCAGAAGATTCGACGACCTGTACAGAAGGCAGTCTGCCTCTGCCGTCAACAACGAGAAACACCAATGGCCCCAAGAGGACACAGTGGTAACTTATGTGTGTGGATATGTTTTCAATGAAGGGCACTTTTATGGCATCAGTCTCACGCCAAATGTGTTCTGGCGGCAGATGGAGAGGTGGCTCACGCGGCTGCCGCATACGACCGGGACCCGAGCAACGCATGAACCAGGTTTCAAATCTCACATAAACGGACACCATAACAGCCACATTTACAGTGAGTGACCGATCTCACGAAATGTTGGCTGAAATTCTGAAATGCGTTTTCGATTAGGAAGGATTACTTAGGCGCGGTTGTAATACTGATTATCTTGTGGCATAATCTTATAACATTTCGGACTCGGCAGGATGTCAGCTTTTGAATACACTGCTTTTCAATCTCTTGTAGAAACCGTACTCGGTAAAAAAAAGTACTACTTAAGTAGCATGCATTTTCCCCATTGATATTCGGTGGTCATGCAAATTAAAATATATTTTAGAGAAAGCACGGAGAAAAATATGTTTCCCTTCAGTCGTTTGATAGAGAATCGCGTCATATATATATTTCATACTCGAAGAAGGAGTATAATTAGGCTTTAAAAGAGTTTCCCAATTGCCGAATAATTTGGAGCCTGATCATTCGTTGCACTAGCGATAAGTGACTTCAATCTACAAGGTGAATGCCTTCCGCGAAAAGAAAATCACACACTCTTCTAGGCCTTTAAAAAGATATCATATAGAGTTCATAAAATTGTTCAGTGGATGCGGACTATGTTGCGCATTTCATGAGGAGCAGTGGCAAACGTATAGGTACGATGCCGTATGAATGGACATTGCACGGTTTTAAAAAATCTCATAATTAGAAACTTTTTTAAAACCTAAGGATACTCCTTTCTTGAGTATGAAATATAAAGAAGACGTGATTCTCTATCAGACGACTGAATGAAAGCGTATTTTTGTTTATGGTTTCTACAAGGTATATTTGAATTTGCATGACCACCGAATATCAATGGGGAAAATGCATGCTACTTAAGTAGTCATTTTTTGCCGAGTACGGTTTCTACAGGAGATTGGAAGGCAGTGTATTTAAAAGCTGACATCCTGTCGGGTCCGAGATAGTATAGGATTATGCCACAAGATAATCAGTATTACAACCGCGCCTAAGTAATCCTTCCTAATCGAAAACGCATTTCGGAATTTCAGTCAACGTTTCATGAGATCGGTCACTCACTGTAGGAACCATTGCCTGTGACAGTCCGACAGACGGCAGTTTGCCTCTGCCGTCAACAACGAGAAACACCAATGTCCCCAAGAGGACACAGTGGTAACTTATGTGTGTGGATGTGTTTTCAATGAAGGGCACTTTTATGGCATCAGTCTCACGCCAACTGTGCTCTGGCGGCAGATGGGGAGGTGGCTCACGCGGCTGCCGCATACGACCTGGACCCGAACCAGGTTCCAGATCCCACATAAACGAACACCATTTAGGAACCATTGCCTGTGACAGTCCGGTGGGCCGAGACGCTGTCTCCGACAGTTCAGTCACTTTCAACTGAGTGAGCAAGTTTGCCATGGCAAACCTTAGATAACAAGTACGCGGTCCCAGAGGCCCAAGTTACACATCATCCGCCATTCTAAATTAGTGGTCGAGCCTTATTTTCGAAGTTAAAGTGCGTTCACACGGCATCACGTTTTTTGGATAAGAAAAAAGGCTTCAAAAGGATGGACCAACTCTGAGTTGAGCTCATCTCAGAAAGAAACAATATGACTACGCAAAAATATGGAAAGTCAATCACATGCGTTATCGTACTTTGTTAAGTTACCTCATTCATTTGAGGCGAACAAAATTTCACCTTATCCCAGTAAGGAATCTTTTCCGATCTCTAATAAATCGTTGCCCATAGCAATACGCCTTGGTGAGGTGTAAAGGAGTGGAGATGTATCCTCCTCCTACCCCTGAGTAACTGAATTTTAAAATGAACCTGCGTCATTCAGATAGACACCCTATCAAAAGGTTCATGTTCAGAGGCGGTTTTTCGAATCTCAAATATTTGCATAAAGATCTGCGCAGACAACGACTATCCCCAGTGATGATGACTGAACTCAGCAAATTCCAGCCGCTTTCGCACATTCACAATTACTGCCATGGTGCTGAAAGGAAGCGAGCAAAGGCGATGTGAACACAGCGCATCCTTCTCTTCACGAGATCCTCGGATTTTTTAGTCCAGCCTTGTAGTTCGAATTCGTACGAAAAGATGCCAGCGGCGTGAGCAGACGAGGTGACCGGCGGAGGAAATAACTGCTGCATGATGAGGGTTAACATTATAATGGGGTTGTGCCGGGAGACTACGTAAAATAAATGTGTCAATGCATTAATGATTATTGTATCGTCTTTCGTGTGAAAACCAAAACCCCGTAACACGTAGAAATCGGCAACTTCAGACATTTCCTAGGGCCAAGTGAAGTGCCGCTCTATATTCACCAGGAAAGACACAATCCTACTCCTTTCCAACTGCAAGAGAACAGATTTTTAATAGGTTATTCTGGCAAATCTGAACTATTTAGCCGATTCACTTGTGAAAAAAAACACCGCGGTCTTGATCGGGGCCTTTTATCTCAGGAGGCCAGAACGTTGACTGTACTCAAGCTTCGCCCGCCGAGGTCACCGAGGTCTTCATAACTGCGTAAGCTGCATTTATTTTTATTTTAGATGCCTGAGACACTGTGCACAGGTCAACTCTAGTGAGGGCAGAAGCATTTATTGGCGCCTGGTGACTTGATACTCAGCAAGCAGTGCAGCCTGCACCTATGTTCGGCTTGCCCATTCATCAGTTGAGTCCGGAAGTGTCAGTCGAAGCGAACGCCGTGGCGTTAGCCAAATCAGCGCTGCACAACTTGCCCAGGCATGGTGGCTTGAGAGTTTTAAACGTCGGGTTCTCCAGTCTTCAGATCAGCATTTTCTGAACTCGTGGAGCGCGCAAGCGAACACTGTTTGCAGTGTCAGTGTCAGTGGGCTAAATGACCGAGTGATTATCGTGCCAACACCCAACACTGGTGATAAAACTGAGGCGATAAACGACTCGAATGTCGTCCATCAAAGAATTATCGCACCAAGGGCAACTATCTTCGACAAAGGAGAGAGGCGTTAACTGTTATAGGTAGCATGGCGACTGAACCCTACAAATACTACGACCCCTTGTGTATGAATTGATCGCATCTAATGCTGTCTATGATGATGACTTCGAGCATGAATTCGAAACATCCGGCTAATAAAGTCCTTGTTTCAGTGATCTTGTCTATTTCTCAAGTTCCTGAACTCGTATTTTCATGGATATTCCCCATTCTACCTTCGGAAAGGTATCCAGCCTGAACGAAAGAGAGGGTGGTGATTCACAAATATCCCGCTGCAACGTTGTCATCGACATTCATTGTGTCTTTCTGAAGACGGGTATGAAAGCAGTATTTAAATCATTAATTCAGAAGAACAGAACGACTAAGCGCAAGAGAAACTGAATTTCCAACTACGAATAAAAGTTCCGTTTACCAAGTGTACTATTGGATGCATGGAGGCCCATTGTTTTGGAAGTGAGAAAGTACCGCGGCTTGGCGCTTGAGATCTTGCGTACTGATTATACTGCCACATATCTACGACTTACTCAGAAGCGATAAGCATCCTTATGCATCATATCTCCCTCCGACCATTTGGCTAACCACACTAACAGACATTTAACGGATAATCCTCTGGTCTAGTTCGAAAACAACCGTTACCTCCGATGTTATTAAAAAAAGTCCAAAGACCACCGACTCGCAAAGTTTGCGCGACTGCGTTAGTGACAGAGGGACAGAATATGAAAAAAGGCCGAGCTTTGGAGGAGTATTTAAGTGCCATAAGCCCTAGGTAATCGATGGCAAAACACGGAACTCAACTCATCGCTGTCGGACTGTTGCAGTACCGGCGGAAGGATCTTATCAGATTTTAAAGGAAGAAGACGGAACACTTGGCACGGATGACAAAACCGTGCTGCAGATCACAGTACGCTGTTTCAGGCTGACTAAGGCACTGTGACCCAGAAACACGTAAATTGAGGTAACTATCGCCCTTTGCTTTGGTATCCTTGGCGCCTTTAAATCATACGCGGCAACCTTCAAACTTACACTCTCAAGGAGCTTCCTAATGTGGTTGATGCGTGTATTGCTGTCCAGAAATTCACCCCTCGCCATTCGCCTCTCCAGAAGACGTTCCCGTTTTGTAGGAGGCAAGCGCGTAAAGTTCTCCTCTTCGTACCTTAAAATAGGGAATAAACAAACCAATGCAAAAGCTTACCTTTCCTTCTCTCGCATCTTCTTGAGAAATTTTGCATCACTAATAGACGAACCATACTATGATGTAGAAAAGGAGAGGGGGAGGTGACCCACTTAAAATCCACCTACATAAACTTCTACGGGTAGATCCTCGTCCTCGTTTATATTGGTATCCTCGAGCAGCAGCTTAGCAGCCCGGACCTTTTCTCGGGAACGCCGCTTATTAATAGCGGAGGGATCTTGGTCTAGAAGAGTTAACTGATACTCCCTCGCTTACCATAAAATACGGGGTTAAGGCGAAGTGGACGATAGATGTCAGAAGACTTCGAAACTCCGGTGTTGGACTTCGTTACATCCGTGCTATCGTCGCGGCCGCTGTCCTCGAGTATGCTCTGTTTTAATATGCCTCCTGCGTAGAAGCTATGATTACCACAAAGTTTCCAAGCATCGGTTTGCAGTCTGGCACATCCATATCCGGAAATGGTATTTTTGGGTTTTAAAACTACTTTGCTGACGCCAGGACGCTGGAAAAAAGACAGTTCAAACGCTGAAGGAAAACCCCTGTCTATGCCAATTAAATATGATAAGCCATCTGGGATTGCCGTAAAAATCTGCGAAATTGTCAGCCAACTAGATTCACAAGACACAGCTGAGTAGGTCTGTACAGTTCACACAGGCCGATGAGTTCATTTGGGAAGTCGAAACCGCTCGCAGCCATGTTTCATAGCGGTTTGTCGAGCTTCGTACGATCATCGTCAAAGCATGATGGCAAAACTGGTTAAGCATTAGTATGAAATCTTGTTGAAGGGCCCTGACATTTCATCGCTCGGAAACCCGAAAGATAGTCCAAACACAAGTCCTAGAAGCTGCGCTCGTCAAGCTGGTCTGATAATAA
The DNA here is from genome assembly GCA_902702965.1 of Spirometra erinaceieuropaei. Lineage (NCBI taxonomy): Eukaryota > Metazoa > Platyhelminthes > Cestoda > Diphyllobothriidea > Diphyllobothriidae > Spirometra > Spirometra erinaceieuropaei. Next base: position 2,779,688 of record CACRXP010000007.1, on the reverse strand, counting down.
GACAAAGTGTATTTTACTTTGTCCCACTCAGGACAGAACCAGGATTGGAGCATTTGAGAAGTCTAAAGCTCAGACCATCGAACTACTGATCCAACAGCTACCAGCCTCAAACAGGAAAAGTGATAGTGTGGGAAGATTGCGTTCAATTGCGTAGCTTTTATTTTTACAATATATAACCCATCTGTTTTGCGCTGGATCTCGGGCTGGATTTCTCAAACCCTGGTAAAAAGTGCACCAGCAAAGGTTGGACGTTTTTTCCGAGTAACAGGACATTTTAGAAATAGGACAAGGACGGATTAAAAGGTAACGACAGTTTATTGTAAATCAGGCAGCAAGAGAACCCAAGAAGTGATGTCCGTGTCGAAGAGTAGTGACGAAAAGACCGTTGAGATGTAGAAGGTTCCCTTTCAGTGCGAATGTTATGCCGCATGTGGCCATTTGGGAAACCAGCGCATACAAGCTCGACGTTTACGCGAACATACGAAAGTGACGTTATCCTTAATAATAGGGCAGAAGTACCAAAAAAAACCAACTGGCTCTACTGACTATTGCCGTCCTACACCGCTTAGTGCTCAAAATGACGTTTTCGACATCCGATAAAATATCCTGACGGATTGACTATTTGAAAAGTCCGGATACTATTTTGGCACTATTCAGATACGGAGAGGACAGTCTAGTACAGCACCCCTGGCACATTTCAGGCTGAGGTTCTAAAGACGTCAGAAGTATAGCGCAAACCCATGCGGCGGAAATAGCATCCACTGTGTCCGAAATTCGCCTTAATATTTCATGCAAGGAGGGCACTGACAAACTTAGGCTAAGTGAGTTCAAAGGCTATCTAGGTTCGGCTGACAAAGATGTATGAAAACGCCTACATAAGAGGTGCCACAAACGTGAGTTTCCTCTTCACTCAGATAGGAATGACTGGTTCGGTAAGTTTTTTCAAGCATACATATCTAACAATGAGATTCAGCGATGTCTTACTTTTTTGTCACTATTTAAGATGGTTAGGAACCACACCTTAAAGGAGCTAATGGAATTTGCAAGGGTCACGTCACTTGCAAGTCCAGAGGGAATTCTCAAGAAATGCGTTAGTGAATAAGCACTTTTTGGATTCTGACTTGTATTTCGTAAACGCCATAATAAGCTTTGAATCGCGATAGCGAGGACGGCTAAGATACAGGACCGACCAGGGCGGTGTCACCTACGCATGTCTGACGGACGCCTATTACGGCGATCAATGCCTACTCATACCGAAGCTGCTGCCGAGAGTGGAAAAGAAAGTGGTCGGGTGACATTGATTATGAGGTTTGAAGGTCTCACCCCCATCAGACATGTTAGGGCAAAAGCAACTGGCTGACTACCGAAGTTCGTTAAAAACGCTGTCAAACGCCAATTAAGAACAAAAAAATTGCATAAGGCTAGAACAGGAAAATCAAGAAGGCCTACTTAACTGATCAGCGCACATATTTACCTTGAGCTGTGAACAACGGGAACAACGGTGGTATTGCAAGCACGAAAGTCCGGGTCAGATACGGGTTGTATTAAACATACACTTCGCGGCTGCGCAGTATCGGGCCGGGAACAAGAAACCACCAAAACACCAAGAAATTATAAACTAACTCAGGAAAGTTAAACAAACCGAAAGAAGAAAGCGAATAATGCAAACAAATGCAGAATGTCAAAGATTACCTTTAATTAAATGGAAAACGTACGACATCAAA
>CACRXP010000007.1:2695321-2757170 GCA_902702965.1 Spirometra erinaceieuropaei | reverse complement strand
AGGAGGAGGAGGAGGCGGAGGAGGAGGAAAGAGTGTGGTAGATGCTGTGCAAGCCTAATTCACGCGCAAGTCACCATGCCCGCTTCACCTAGCTGCGGAGCACAAAGTGGCCATCGTCGGAGGCGACGTCGTCGTCAGCCTGCCATACCCAAATCCAAGCTTGAATAGCCCGGGGTCTGAACCAGCACTCTGTGGTCACTAAGCGTTTATAGGTGTGGCGCCCTACTACTGGGCCATTGGCCCGTTGTCCTGTCGGTTGCGATCGGAAGAGCTTTCACCTATCATGTCGCGAGACTTGCCCATTTCGTTGCGCCTTGGAGCTCAATCCAGATTCGTCGCAGCCAGTCGCATAGCAACCAGTTATTATACAGAAAGGATACCGACAAGGATAGGTGCATTTGACAGTTCGACCGTCGTTGCTGACGATGTCCACCGGGTGCTCCACAGCAAGGCCAGAACAGGGACGGCGACTTGCGCGGGAATTAGGTTGTAGTGGTAATAGACTTGAGAAGCATCTACCGCCCTCTCTCCTCCTCTGCCACCTGGATCCGGTGTCATGACCAAGTCAAGGAAACCGGAAGCGGGAGAGGAATCAGGTGGCGGGCACGGCGAAAACCGGCACCTAGGAGTGCCATCCTACCCTCTGGTCCACCACTATTTTACACAATGGCAACGACAACAATTGGGGGGAGGGGTGCCAGAGACACCAGTTGGTGTGACGTGAACCGGCAACTGGGTCTACCACCGCATCCTGACGGTTGGCATTTGTTGTGGGTGCGCATTCCCAGTAACGCCTGCCGGATCCCGATTTAGCCCTCGTGTTGTTCCAGGGTAGAGTAGGTGGGCTTACTCATGAAATGTCAACCGAAATTCCGAAATGCGTTCTAGTTTCGAAAAGATTAATTAAGTAGGGTTGTAAAACTAATCATCGTGCAACAGAATTCTGTAATATTTCAGTTACCCCAGGATGTTGGCTTTCGAACGAATGTCCTTCCAGCTGCATGCAAAAACCACACCCTGTAAAAAATGACTACTCAGGTAGCATTAATTTTTGTCATGGATTTTCGATGCCTAAAAGTCCAGTTATATTTTATAGAAAACATACATAAAAATAGTCATTCTTTTGCTCATTCGGTAGATAATTACGTCATCTTCCAATGTTATATTCGAAGGGAGGGTATAATTCGGTTTTCAAAAACATTTCCCATTCCCGATTACTTTTGAACTCGCTCTACCGTCACACTTGGATTCAGGGTTTCCTAACAACAAGCCGTATATTTTCCGCGTACGGAAAACCACACATTTCTCTACGTAATAAAGGGGGATCATATAGGGTTCATAAAATTTAGCAGTGGATTTGGTCCATATTGTCAGCTTTACAAGCCACGTTGCTAAATGCAGAGATATGACGATTCATGAACAGCCATTTCACGGTATTTAAAAGTCCCACAGTTAGAAACTTTTTTAAAACCGAATTATGTCCCTGCTTTGAGCATAAGATTGGAAGAACACGTAATGTTCTACCGAATGAGCGGAAGAATGGCTGTTTTATGCAGGTTTTCCATGAAATATAATTGAAGATTTAAGGGCATCGAAAAGCAATGAAAAAAATGCCTGCTACATAAGTAGTCATTTTTCATAGAGTATCATTTTTGCATGCAGCCTGATGGAAGTTCGTTCGAAAGTCGGCATCCTGGGGTAACCGAACTATTATAGAATTATGTTGCTGGCTAACTAGTTTAACAACCCTTCTTAATTAATCTTTTCGAAACGAAAACGCATTTCAGAATTTCGGTTGACAATTCATGAGTTAGTCCACATACTATATCTACCGCGTGGCCCGTTTTAGGGACGCAACATGGGCATCCGCAGATAGCCGGTATTCACCCGCAACTACGACTCCTATGCTCCTCAGTGATTTCGACTATGCCCAAGTTCGAGTTCTTTTTAATTTCCTCCTAAATTAGCATGCGTCCATGAGATAAGGCCAAATTCTTGAGCCCACTTCTCAAGCTGCCAACTTGAGGTGTGAGTATGGCAAGTCGTACGCTGTGTACATTTATGCTACTGACTGATTATGGGTAGTTTTTTTATATTTTAGTGTTCTTCCGCTCAATTATTCACGCGGACTTCCAGACTGAATCCAGAAACACTTCTGCCAAGGGCCTTATTCGGATGTTAATTCACAACAAGCTTAGCATCGAAAAACTCGTGTGTCTACCTTCCAGAAACTACAGTAGGTGGGCTAACCCATGAAATAACAACCGAAATTCCGAAATGCGTTTTCGTTTCGAAAAGATTGATTAAATAGCGTTGTAAAACTAATCATCGACAAGCATAATTCTATAATAATTCAGCTACCACAGGATGTCGACTTTCGAAAAGACTTCTTTTTGGCTGCGTGCAAAAACCACACTCTATAAAAAATGACTACTTATGTAGCGTGCATTTTTATCATTGATTTTCGATGCCCTTGAGAATTCAATTAAATTTCATGGAAAACATGCTTAAGAATATTCATTCCTTTGCTCATTCGGCAGAAATGACGTCTTCTTCCAATTTTATACTCGAAGAAGGGATAGAATTTGGTTTTCAAAAAGTTTATAATTATGAGATTTTGTAATACCGTGAAATTGCCGTTCATAAAACGCCATGTCTCTGCATTTACCGATGTGGCTTGTAAAGTTAACAATATGGCTCAAATTCACTGATAAATTTTGTGAATTCCATATGCTCTTTTCTTAATACCGATGAGAAGTGTACGGTTTTTTATACGCGGAATGTATACGGCTTGTAATTTGGAAACTCTGAATAGAAGTGTAATGGCAGGTCGGATTTAAAATTATTCGGAAATTGGAAAAGTTTTTCGAAAACCGCATTATACCCTCCGTTCAAATAAAAAGCTGAAAGATGACTTAATTTTCTACCGAAAGAGAAAAAGAATAAATATTCTTATGCAGTTTCCCCATGAAATATAATTGAATTCTCAAGGGCGTCGAAAATCAATGAGAAAAATGCATGCTACATAAGTAGTCATTTTTTTTATAGAGTATGGTTTTTGCACGCAGTCGAAAAGAAGTCCTTTCGAAAGCCGGCATCCCAAGGTAGCTGAATTATTATAGAATTATGCTGCACAGCGATTAATTTTAAGAACCTACTCAGATAATATTTTCTAGTCAAAATTGTATTGCAGAATTTCGGTTGACATTTCATGAGTTAGTCCATCTAATATACAGTAGACGTACCAGCTCATGAAATGTTGACCAAAATTCTGCAATGCGATTTCGACTAGAAAAGATTATTTAAGAAGCATGATCCCTAGATAATTCAGTTACCACAGGATGTCAGCTTTTGAACGAATTTCTTTTCGGCCGCCTGCAAAAACTGCTCTCTGAGAACAGTGACTACTTAATTAGTGGGATTTTTTCTCATTTATTTTCGACGCCTTTATAAATTCCGATATATTTCATAGAAAACGTGCATAAAATACTCATCTTTCTACCCATTTTGTAGAAGATTACGCCTTCTTTTAACGTCATACTTGATGAAAGGGTATAATTCGGTTTCAAAAAACTTTTCTAATTCCCAAATCATTTTTAACCCCACCTGCGGTCACACTTGCATTCAGGGTTTCCAAACGACAAGTTGTATCTTTTCCGTTTACATGGAATCATATATTTCTATGCGCCATTAAGAGGGGACCATATGGACTTCAGAAAATTTAACGGTTAATTTGAGCCATATTGTAAACTTTACAAGCAACATTAGTAAATGCAGAGACACGATGTTTCATGAACGGGTATTTCACGGCCTTGAAAATCTCACAATTGGAATCTTTTTTACGGTCGATTTATACCATTTTTCAAGTATAAAATTTGATATAGACGTAATTTTCTACCAAGCCAGTAAAAGAATGAGTATTTTATGCATGTTTTCTATGAAATACCTTTGAATTTATAAGGGCGTCGAAAATTAATGGGAGAAAGTCCCGCCAATTAAGTAGTCATTTTTTAAAGGGTGTAGTTTTTACGGGTGGCCGGAAAAAAGTCCGTTCAAAAGCTAGCATCCTGTGGTAACAGAATTATCTTAGGATTATATTTCACGTTGATTTATATTACAGCCCTACTTAAGTAACCTTTTCAAACTGAAAACGCATAGCAGAATTTCGGTTAACATTTCACGAGTTAGCACATCTACTCTACCTGAATGATGCTACTGTGATTGATCCGGTTTATTTTGCCGTGCAGCAACCGTCATGTATTTGAGAGGTCCTTGAATGCGTGGGGTTTTAGTTTTGGCAAGATGGAGTATTCCACGCTACCATTGTGATGTAAGATCCTGCCTTGATGAGATCTCGCCAAACAGGTAAATTGTACGAAAGGTTTTCATAGAATACCTTCCCCGACCATCAAACCGCTTATCTTTGGGCACTTTCATGTGGATAGAGTCTGCACTACGAAACGGGGCAATGGCCGCGGCATTGAATGGTCATTGAACAAGAATGTACTCAAATGCCAGTACCCAAATGGTTCTCATTGTTCGAGTTTCTATTGATTCGCGTTATCAACAGCGCTTGGATCAGAAGGGGCCGCAGTTTGTAAACGAGCACCATCTGGAGATTCTGTCATATCTTACAATTATTGAAAATGCGCAAACATTTCTGGGACACCCTGCATTAGGACAGATGGACGTTCACCAATCAGGTTACGGAACATGCTCGGTCTGTTGTGCCTTGGGGCTCATACTAGAACCCTCGCAGGCAGTCGCACGGCGACTGGTAGTAGAAGTAGATGAGATTATATCTACAAAGACAAGGGAGATCGGAATGGCCATTTCTGGCTTATTAGCCGTCATTAGTCGGTCATACCCAACCCCAAGTGTGAATCACTTGGGATCCCAACCCGGGATCTTTGGCCAAAAGAAATGGTGAACAGATGTGGTTATGTAGCCCCACCTGAATTAATTAAACCCCAGCCAAATGTAATACGGAACCGACGGTAATAGGGATTTTACATGCGGGGCCTGGGAGCGCACAGACGACGAGTTCAAGTAGTTGTGTGCAAAATAAAAGCTATTGGGAATGTACTTTAAGTGGTTGAGAAATAGTTGCCCTAACCCTAACCCCTAACCACAACCCCAACAATATTTTGCCCCTTGGATGGGGGCAACATGACCACATCTTGCAGAAATGGTTTTCACTGTTCGAGTTCCTATTGCTTCGCGCTATCAACAACGCCTGGATCAGAACGGGCCGTAGTTTGTAAACAGACACCATCTGTAGATTCTGCCATATTTTACAATTATTGAAAATGCTCAAACATCTTTGGGAAACCTTGTATTGTATGTGCGGTCGGCGTCTACTCCATCAGATTTTTGACTCCAGAGCATGATGAGAACATGTCAGGAGAAGTTAGGCGAACGCAAGGCAGCATTTGTAGTAGTGCTTCGAATCCCCCCCTCACTTCCGAATAGCAGTCGGTTAGTCCATCCATAAAGCATCTCTCCCTTTCTCTCTCCAATAACTGAATGCGGCGAATGGGCCGCCGAAGCAGCGCACTGCAGAAGGACGCGTTGCGTCCAAAAATGGACAGCCACAGGGGACGCCAGGAGGTCGCGTACTGCTACCTATCATGTGTTTTACTGCCTGGCCGGCCTCTCTCGCAGAGCGGTGGGGTCAGCATATAGGATCCAAGCCGGGGTGGACCAGTGGGTATGAGGGGGCGGGGTGGGGGGGGGAAGCCCAGCCGGCGTGGTTTCAAGGACCGATTGATAGCTTTAGACATCTGGTGAACACAAACTCACCTGCGTGTATGTCCACTTTTGCGAGGTCTGATTGGTGGAGCCTCGTGACACGGCAGGTGGCGAACTCTGCTGCTCGGGGGAGGGGGGGAGGAGGGGGTTGTCCAGGCGTGGAGTCGCCGACAGAGCCACCATGAGACGTCGAGTGAACCGCAAATATGATGACGGCGACGACGACGACGGCAACAACAACAAGATGATTGGAAGTTCGGACGAGAGCGTAATAAAACTGACGGAGGAGGGACAAAGTCAGCAGGTCATTCAGGCTAATAAACGAGCGTAAAAATTTAAACGGTTACCGCAGGGGAACCGCAAAGTTATGGTTACGACAGTGGCCGTTCACTGCCGTCCACCCTGCCTAGAGGAGAATCAGGCTATGTTACCACCATCAAACCCGGCAGCGCCCTCTGAGGTTACGGTACCTACAGGGTAAACAAGAAAACCTCGGCAGGTGTTACGAGTTCTCGGCGCGAGAAACATGCCTGATCAGTCTGTGAAATTCGCTCTGTCTACATGTCTTCCTACATAACCTGAGCAATTTGTCACCAGGAGATCTAATTCACTGGCTAAAAGCGAAAAAATAGCCCCTACTCGGCACAATATATTGGAAGGTGAAACATACCTGTGAAAGCGTACAAGTGCAGAGGTCTCTTCTACGTATTTATCTGCCACCAGTGAGGTATATTTAAACCCACATGCGAGTGCTATTAACGGGTTGATGCAGAATGCAGCGGCAATTTATAGCGTTTTGACTCTGCCTTGGTTTTCTAGGCAAGATGTGATTGTGTAGCCCCACCTGATAGGCACAATGCTGTTGGGGTTGGGGTTAGGGTTGGGGGTCAGGGTTAGGGGGTGGGGGTTGGGATTAGGGGTTAAAGTTAGGGGTTAGGGCAACTATTTCTCAACCACTCAAAACACAACCGCGCATTTCCAGACGTCGTTATTGGTGCGTTCCCTGACATCACCTGTAAAAACCCCTATTATCAGCGGTCCAGTAAAACAGGCGGTTGTTGTTTGTTTACTTCAGGCGGGGCTACATAACCACATCTGACCGATTTCTGCTTTAAAGCGCCCATGCTTTCGTGTGGTGGCAGGTAAGAAGTTGGGAGATTAGAATGGCCATTTCCGCCGTATTTGCCGTTCTCGAGCGAGTTGGAAGTGCTCTCCGGTTGGTTATTGTGTCTGATCTTCCACCGAAGATCGCCCTCATACTTGCTTGAAATATGCCACCGACGGGGCATATGATTCAGTCGACTCAATTAGGCAATTCCGGTGGGATCCAAACCCAAGGCAGCAAGGTTAAGGCCAAAGTTCTAACCATCTGCACCCAGAAATCCTGACTGAGAGCAGTGTGTTTGATCGCATCTGGTTTTAGGTATCCATCCAACCTACTACGGCATTTGGAATCCATCAATTTTGATACAGTAAGGTGACTGCCTAAGTAGGATTTCCTAAGCAGCTAGCTAGCAGTCCGCCAGATGACTATCGGCTCACTTGTTTATGGCAAATTTGTATGATTCATTTGATCCAAAAAGACATCTAAAGCATAAATGGTCATGCCAGTCACCTTTGTTTTTTGTCAGAAATGCCTCTCAATGCGCCAACGTTTGCATCTGTAAAATGGTCCACCAATGAATTACGAATAAATTTTACAGACGATCACAGTTATCTGGTGATGAATTATCGTGCAGCTCTGCCAATCCCCGATGAGAGAAGACACCAGGAAGCTTAAAACCCACCTGAGCACCCTTCAAAATGTATCGAGACTGCTAGAATGGGTAAAGGTGCAGTTGTTAACTTGAAAATTCATCCTGGGCCTCAATTTCAACGAGTCAGTTAATACACGTCTCTCGGTGAAGTATTGATTTCCTTCGCAGTCTGAATGATGACCTATGGGATCAGTTTGCCGATCAGGTTACGGAACATGCTCGTTCTGTTGTGCCTTGGGGCTCATACTAGTACTCTCGTAGGCAGTCATACAGCGGCCAGTGGTAGTAGAAGTAGATGAAATGGTGCCGACAAAGACAAGGTAGACCAGAATAACCATTTCTGGCTTATTAGCCGTCATTAGTCAGACATATCCGACCCCAAGTGTGAATCACTTGAGTTTCGACCCCCCGGGTCTTTGGTCATGGAGTTTGCCATTCTACCACGGAGCCACAGACCCGCTGTACTGTCGGTTGTGATCGGTTATATCAATTATGGCAGATGGGTGCTCACCGATCAGGCTACGGAAGGTGCTCGATCCGTATAAAAGTACGTAAAAAAGTCTTTTTGAATTTTCGTCTAAAATTATATAAGCAAGGAGTGTTGAGCAATGTTTTCTACTCCTTCTGTGTACTCGCTTACCCATGAAGTTCATGCGTGGTTTAAGTCTAGAGGTAGTTTAATTAGTCAACTTGCGATGAAGGTCAAGTTCCTTAAATGCAACTTTTTTTTAAATTGAACGATCTAATTTCTTATCTTCCAAGTGTTATAAAAATATGGCAATGCGCCCTATTTTCGACCCCCGCCTACACATCTGACTGTAAGACATTAATTATGAAAGAGAGGAAGTTTTAAAGTTTGATACCAGTTCTTGCTGAAAGGATGGGGGTTTGAGCTCTGGAACAAGCATCTTTTTCGTCTGACGCATCGGATGGCAAATAATTTACGATTGATGCTGGAGATGTGGATTTTAACAGGCATTGGGCTTCTTTAAACACTGCACCATTTGCGCCCTTTGTAATTAAATTTTGCTGTCTTTGATGATGATTTCGACGGAGAATCCGAAATGTCGCATGAAGAAATCGAGTCTCTTTCATCTCAAATGTTTCCTTGAACTCGCTCTTTTACTTATGCCAGCAACTAACTGTGACACTTTTGATTTTGTTAGGGAGAGGATTGATCGAGCACCGGAATCATTTGCTTGCGAACTCGCGCAGGAGTTTTTCGTTAATTTAGCATACACAGTCTGTCCCAAAATTATAAGGACGCTGTTTTGGCCAAATATGCGTGGATAGATCTGGTTTTTTTATGTTACTGATATAATGGTTTGTAATAGTGGTTAAAATGGGTGTCCACGATTATAAGGGCACATGCTATCTGGATGTACACGGATATATGACCTGCAGCTGGCTACAGAAATCTAACACGACACTCATTCGTGCTGTTAATCAATCCCCCCCCCCAGCATGCTGAATGATCTCCTCCGGTTTATCCTTCGATTGTCGCAACAAACACGCCTGGGCAACCGTTTCCATGGAATCTCAATTGGGCTGTGAGCAGGGCTCAGAAATTGCCAGGCTACTGCCTCAAATAACTTGCCGGGAAGCATGGGTGTGAGTACCCCCGGTACTACGGAGGGCATTCCGTTAAATTCCAGAGAGGGTAGGGTTACGGGAGTTAGGGCTACAGTTAGGTCATGGAAACAGATACCCCTGGTAATCAGTTTAAGACCATCTCTACTGTGAGGGGAAGGGACACTTTTTTCCATTTCTAAGCGAGTTACTTCCTACTCTCCGCTCCGTCCCCTGGTCAGTGCGGACAGCGTCTGAATATACGACTGAACATTCTGCTTTTTCCGTAAAAACGTCAATTTCAATTTATTGCGCGAAACTGTCACCCAAACCACCGTACCTCCACTTTCACTTGAGCATCTGCTGTAGGCGTTGCAGATCATGCCAACCCAAACTGTCTGGAGTATCCATATTAAGCGCTTTTTTATCATAGGCCACCTTCCGTCACTGATTTATCTAGGCGACACGATCCTCGGCCTAACGCATTTATCGTCCATTGTGGTATTTCATTAACGCCGACATTCGTTACAGAATCCGTGAACGCCTGTTTTTGGAAGCCGAATCTTGCTTGGTGTTGAGCACGTTACTGCTTCTTACAGATGTCGCACGTATTATTGATTCTTTCGTCGGAAATAGTCACATCCTCCTCCCTCCCATCTCCTTCTTCTTACAGTACTTTTAACGAGCTATAAAGCCGTCATTCATGCGGTTTTCGATCGCTCCGAGCGTCGTCGACTTCTTTACACGTGAAACCATTTCACGCAAAAGCGAATCCGAATCTCCCTCAAACTGCATCACCAGAGCTCCTCTGGATATTCCTCAAGGTGAAAATTGTTGAAAATCGCCGATCTTGAGAATGAATCGATTTTTGAGCGCCGCTCACTGGTTTGTCCTCAATTAATTGGCTTGTAGTGACAACTACTTCAACATGAATACAATTCGCTATAAGAATTTTCACGGCCATCTTTTAACCATTCTAATTACGTGTTATAAAACTGCGTTCGCTCTAAGGGTCATCCCTTCCTACTTCCTCATGAAAAAATTGTCGATTTGGGCAACCATTACTGAACTTTTAGTCAAATAAACGTGTCCTTATGGATATGTTATCTGTTGCATCATTCGAGAGCAACACTTCTCTGGCTGTTCTGCAATATCTCATATTGACCCAACTGTGAAAAACTCGGCGCCTCGGTGGGATTCGAACCCACGCAGTACGGGGAAGGCTTTAGCGCAGCCAACGCTCTAACCACCTGAGCTACGAGGTCCCGCCGGACGACGTGAGTTTAATCACATTTGGGTCAAGTTACCCACCCAACCTACTGCAACGTCTGGAATCCACCAAATCTGATACAGTAAGTTGACTGCCCAGGCAGGATTTCCTAAGTAATTCACCTAGAATCCACCAGATGACTACCAGGCTCGCGTAATTCATAGGTATTTTGGCAGATTTTGAATAATTCATATTGACCCAACTGTGAAAAACTCGGCGCCTCGGTGGGATTCGAACCCACGCAGTAAGGGGAAGGCTTTAGCGCAGCCCACGCTCTAACCACCTGAGCTACGAGGCCCCGCCGGACGATGGTATTCATCTGGTGGATTCTAGGTGAATTACTTAGGAAATCCTGCCTGGGCAGTCAACTTACTGTATCAGATTTGGTGGATTCCAGACGTTGCAGTAGGTTGGGTGGGTAACTTGACCCAAATGTGATTAAACTCGCGTCGTCCGGCGGGGCCTCATAGCTCAGGTGGTTAGAGCGTTGGCTGCGCTAAAGCCTTCCCCGTACTGCGTGGGTTCGAATCCCACCGAGGCGCCGAGTTTTTCACAGTTGGGTCAATATGAATTATTCAAAATCTGCCAAAATATCAATGAGTTCTGCAATATCTTAGAGGAGCGCCCAGTGTCGAAGCCCATACTTAATTCTCGTGGTTGCATATGCTCGTCCGGTCAGGAAAATTCCATAGGGGGGAGGCCGCCATATTAGTGCGATGCGATCCAGAGCTGGTTTGGTGGAGTCGCGGATCTGGCATTAAACTCCAGATTTACTGTCATGCTTATTTTAATCAACGTCGTAATTTTGCTCTGCCCGCTACCCGAGCACTCAAATGGAACTATTTATTACGTCTGACTCAACTTTACATACTTGCGATAGGCGACCGCCATACATACAGTTGCGCAATGTACATGAGCCTTGTGTAGATATCTCCTATCTGCGAATTATGCGATATGCATAAAAACTAGCTCTTCGGACCCATTATCAGCAACAAACGGAATGTCCGTCGTTGGCCAGGTTGACGAACTATGCCAAATGGAGTTGCCTGTATACTAAATTAGACCGGAGGCTTCTCGCCGTGCGTTTCTGCGGCTTATGCGCGTTTAGCCAATGAAAAGTTTGCCTCCGACATGTCCGTTTTGGCCTGGTTGACTGACAAGCCCAATGACCTGGTCGCGTTAGCCAATCAGAACGCTGACCGTTTCACTAGTCGCAAATAAATGCCTGCCGCATGCGGCAATCCCGCCTCACACTAAGAAATGCCACAACAGCAGCCCATGCTCGACGGTACGGCTCATCTCGTCAGGAGTAATTCAGTCACTGAGGTTTCCTCTGTCGAATACCAGTCCCAAAAAGCCAGTCCGCCAGTGGGGCTACGCAAACCCAAGTGTGCTCGGTGTCGCAACCACGGGAGGATCGCGTGGATCAAGGGACATAAACGGTACTGTGCCTATCGTGATTGCACCTGTGAGCAGTGCCTCCTGGTGGTGGAACGTCAGCGCGTGATGGCTGCTCAGGTAGCCCTCAAACGCAGACAGGCTGTGGAGGACGCCCTCGCCATGGCCTCGCCAACGCAACCGGCAAACCTCGTTCCGTCCTCCAGCGGTGTCGTCGGCTACGAGGAGCCGCATACCTCAACTAAATGCCGCTTTTCGGACCGCTTCCCGCCGGAAAAAGCCGGCCTTGCAGATCTTCTGCCTCGAGAACCCGCCAAAGCATCTAGCCCCATCAAACGAGGTATGAGGCTGTAGCACTCAAGGTCTTAATATATGTCAGACTTTTAACCGGCCAAACCGGAGTAGGTTGATCAAGTGATTCAGGGAGCGTAAGTAGGAGTTTACAACCTGGCGACACTTGCAAATTCTGTGTCGGTAGCAAGGCTCGACCCGACTGTGGGAGCACTCGGAAGACCTTTAAACCGGTGATATTAAAGGAACTGTATGACAAATAGACAAAAATGATTTTCTTATAGGGAATTTATCGTACAGGCATCTCAGAAAAGGTTAACTGAAATTCTGAAGTGCGTTCTCGATTAGAAGAAGTGCCTAAGTAGGGTTGCAATACTGGTTAAAATGCTGCAAAATCTCGTAATATTTCAGTTACGCAAGGGTGCCGACTTTTGCGTGAGCTTCTTCCCGGTCGCCTGCATAAACAAAAATTGACAAGAATACTACTTAATTGGTGTGGACCTCTTCCATTAATTTTTGATGCTCTTACAAGCTCGAAAACACTTCATGGAAGGCATGCAACAAGTATATTTTCTTGCACTTATTTGGTAGCAGGGGACAATTTCTTCAAACTGCATAGTCAAAGAAAGGATATCTGTTGGTCTTAGGAGAGTTTTTCTGTTCCCAGATAATCTTGAATCTGATCTGCCGTTTCATTCGCTTTTGTTGTTTACCAGATACAAGCTGCATGCTTGCCTTGTATGGAGAATAAAATATTCCTAAGTAATATTAAGAAGATGTTATATGTGACTCTTACAGTCTTGCAGTATCTGTGGCGATCTCGTTTGGATGAACATTTCACGACACTAAAGATCACCTATTTACAAATTTTTACGACCTAAGTATGCTCTTTCTTCGAATAGAAAATCTGAAGAAGACTTTATTCGCCACCAAATGAGGACAATAAATAAATATTTTGCTCATGTTTTCCATAAAATATACTTGGATTTATAAGGCCATCTAAAATCAATGGAAAATATAATACTTATTAAGTAGTCGTTTTGCAGGCAGTCGAAAAGATGCCCCTTCAAACGTCGACATCTCGACGCGACTGAAATATCTTGGAATTGCGCTACACAGCAATCAGTCTTGCAACCTCCCTTCCCAAACAAAAAGGCATTTTGGATTTTCGGTTAACGTTTCGTGTATTTGTGTCTGCTACATAGCAAATCCCTGAATTCATTTACCTCCCTCCTCCCCGCATCTCCGGGATTTGTTAGCCCTTGTTCTGTATTTGAGGCTTTTTACTGGATATTTAATGGTCACGTAGTCTACAGCGACATGTGATTCAGTTTATTCCAGATGCAAAATCATTAAACGAAGTTGTCAGTATTACTACTATGATAAGTAATAAGATCCGCATTTTGTACTATCATCAACATTAGTAGTAATGATCTTATTAGCAGCATTTATGGTGATAGATGAAGGCGAATGCTCGAGTTCTAGGTGTATATATAAGTAAAGAAGAATGATCGAGCACCGGAACACTTTGTTTAATGTTCCGATGCTCAGTCATTTTTCTTGTTCACTTATATTAGTGGTAATATATAGTAGTGACCTGAATTCCGATCATAGCGTCACCAAACAACCTAGGGGGACTTCGATTGCTCGGCTAAGTACGTCTCTACCCAGCTCACTGCTTCCATACATCTTCCCTCCTACGCCATCTAGTTGGAGTTGAGCTTCAGCTTTTAAGTCAATGTCTCTAATTCTTCTGTTACCTTTCTCTGAAAGAGCAGGAGTCTTGGAGATCGACGGCTCTAGCCGTTGCAGCCTTATCTTTGCCACCGGCCAGTGTCACCGACAGAGACTGGAACGCTGGAAAAGATATTTCTGGGCGTGACTTAATAGAGAGCCCCAGGGCACACCGGGACGAGTGAGTTCCGTACCGCGACTGGTGTGCGTCACTCCACTATTGCCAACGTACCCGATCGCCAGGTCGCGTGTGTGGCACGTGTAGACGGGTTGTTTAGCTTTGTTGGTCCCCACGCCCGTACCTATGTGCCTCCGGTCGTCTTTGTGTTGACTTCTCGCTGGATCCGAGTGGGTGAACGGAGGAGAGAGTGAGATAGGCGCTTTGAAAGTCTGATCCAGTATAAACTGACTTACGCGCAAGTCACCGGTGCTACGTTCACTCCATGTAGGACAAGAGATAAAGGTCGTCGCTGGCAACGGCTGAACTGTCTATTTCCTCCCTACTCTTGCCCCTTCCCCTGGTAGACGATTCACCAACACTGCAGTCCATATGGCGGGACACGACTGGCATCACATTCGCCAGGACACGCGGACTGGAAAGTGCACTCCAGCTGTTGACACAGGACTCCTCGAGGACAGCGACCACCGATTCCCTGCTCTCCACCACTGGCAGTATCTCACCCTTTGAGTGCAGTAAGGAGACCGAGTGTCCCAGCGTCGAGGAGACCGCCAGACAGACTGCCGCTGCCGCCGTACGACTGAGCGGCGGTGAGGAGGTGAAATCAGCGCAGTGCTGGGCAGCCTACCCCTGGGAGGCCCACTCGTGGCCCCAAACCTCGCAACTTCTTTCCGCCCTGTTTCTCAGCCTTCCGCCCCCGCCGGGCGCGTTCCTGCATCGTCAGCCGATGGCACATCTCTGGTCGCAGCTGCCTCCGACCAGGCTGGAGGAAGAGGCGGCGCTGCAGGTGCAGCCGCTCTTTCCGTCGGCAGCGGCGGCGGACACCGAATTGTCACAACTTCTCTTCTTGCCGTCTGTGCACCATCACCATCAACAACAGGCAAAATTTAGGCAGTCTTTCGGCTGAACTGGTCCCCTCACCCGTCCTGTACTCCGTACTGTGTTAGTTATCCACAGTTGATGTCCCTTGAGTCGAATTTTTTATATTTATATAACGCAGCTTTATGCATAGATATACTATAATGACATCTTCCAAAAGGTGATTTTTCCTATGGGAGTCCTCAGGGCTGTATCACGGGGGGGGCTGGGGGGAGTTAGGTGGGCCCAAGTTCATGAGGACAGTTCAAAAGAAAAAAACACTTTAGATGTCATTTCGGGATGGCGTTCACTGTACTTGCTTGAGTACATATGGATTACGACCTTTCATTTACAGCCCTCTGCTTCTGCTGGCATCCTCTCGAGCGTTTCCATGGCAATAAGTGGTCAGTAGGGAACATTTAAGGAGTCACAGTGATCGATGTGCTCATAGCGCACTAACAGCGAATCAAAATGAGCCGAGGTCATCTGCCCCACTAGAGAGATACTTGATGTCACCGACGTCTGACAGAAGGCAAAGATGTGAAGATGAGCTAGCTAGTGTGACCGAAACTTGTACCAGCCTAGGAGTACACCGCGCAACGGTTTATATACACTGACTTAAGCAAAGTTAGTAAGGGTTCGTTTAGAAAGTGTTCAGCTAATAGAATTATTAGAAAAAGCTGCGTATAAAGAAGAATGTAGCACAGTAATTGTCATACACAAAGACATCGAAGAAAGAAATGACAATTTCCAGCGTTTTAATCATCGTCAGTCAGCTAATCGTGGCCACGAGTCGTGACAGTCAGGCCAAAGTCACACGCACGTGACTTATAATGCTGTCGATTTGGCGGACAGTCGGCTGGCAAGTCACCCAAGTGTTTAAGCTTCCAGCTACATGGCTAACTGAACTGGGCATTTTAGGTGAGAGTTCGACAACATTTTGTGCTATCTACGAAAACCCTGTCCTCTTGCGTTCTTTCACATGCAAACAAAACTTTCCTAAATCTCTGGGTGATCGGGGTATAGGCATGAATTTGTAATCTATGAAGGCACAAGCCGTGCCTCCGCCCCCCACAAACAAGTTCTGTTTCATAAGATGGCAGGCATCAGAGCCAGCCTAATGACGGAAACAGGTTGGTCACAAGAGTCATGATAGACGGAGTACCGAGTATCCCCGCTGCCGGCAGAGGCGGCCCCCTGTAGGCAAGCAGAATCAAATTCGGAGATCGATGGTTCAGTTCCACTCCGAGCAAACGTTCCCTGGTTGGATGATTTTAGTATCGCCATTGTCTGTAACAGTTAAACCCGTCGATTCAGTCCGAAATGACGAGGTGTGGACAGAAACTACGGTCTACCTTAGAACACACCGGGAATTGGGCTTAGAGGACCCTGCACTGGGGGTATGAATTGCGCTTAGTCACCAGTGGTCCGGACAATGTTTAACTATTTGCAGAGTGTCCTGCTCCTGACAGAACAATCTTGAATCCGATTCTCAGCTTCTCCGGCAAAATCGCCGTCGTCAGTTGGTTATATTTAACCTCAGGTCTGGATGGCCGGGGGTTTTGAACTCGGATTCTTTGGTCGCCGAGGGGCTTCAAGTTCAGCGCTCTACCATTGAACCGTAGTCCGTTGTCCTGTCGGTTGTTGTCAGGAATACTATGGTTGAAGCAGCAGTCACTGATCAGGTTGCGGGACATGCTCAACCTGTTACGTGGTCACATATGCAGAGTAAGGCGTACTGGCAAAAGCAAAGGAGACTGGGGTGGCGGTTTCGGACTTATTAGCTGTCCTCAGCCAGTCATACCCAATCCCAGTTCTGCATAGCTTGAGACTTGAAGTCAGATTCTTTTATTAATAGGAGGCAAGCAAAATGCCCTACAAGTGAGCCACGACCAACTGAAGATAACTAATAGGCCAGAAATGGTCGTCCCAGCTTCCCCTGTCGCTGCCAAGACTCCTTTTCTGCATATAGTGCTGGCTGCTTTGAGACCTACGCGAGGTCTTTAGACTGAGTCACAAGGCGTAACGGGACACGCACATTCCGATAGTTCAAACGAACGACCATGATGCGAACTGTTGTACTTTTCGGCCAATATGCAGTATTTGAGATCGTTCTGTGTTGAATTTATCAAATATTCGTCAACAGCGGTCTATGCATCGGGAAAACACCGGTGTGGCTGGCAATTCGCATTCAAACGTCAGCCAAAGCACTAATTGTCAATTCCTGCCTTCTTGTCGAGAAATTGTCGTTCTGTTTTCAACAATGCCCATGATTTGGAGCTACCTTTGTCGAAAAAAGAACACAGCAGAACTGAAGTTGTCTGCCTTCAAGAGACCTGGTTAAATAGTGACACTGATTCGCAACTTATTACTCCCCCATCCTTCTACTGCTTTCGAACAGATAGAAAATCTTTATCTTGTGGCAGCGGTGGAGGCGTTGTCATTTTCGTTAATCAAAATTGATGTAGAGACTGTAAGTCCCTTTTTTCTTACTCTGATGATTTGATAGATGTCATCGCTGTTTTATGTAAGCCCCTTTTGTTAAGTAGTTTTAAAGGCACCATATTTGTTAGTGTTTACATTCCCCCCTCTTCCTGTGAAGGCGCACTAACCCGTTTTTCGACTTTCTCTCACAAAAACTTGGGATATTATCCTGCGACTATCTTATTCTCTTATGCGGTGATTTTAATCGCGTGAATTTACGTCCCCTTCCACTTTTAGGCTTCGATGATCTTGTCTCCTTTAATACTCGCGCAGATGTCCCTCTTGATCATATTCTGACTAACCACAGAAAGCTTTTTGCGTAAAAAATAGGGCTCCATTTATAGGTTCTGACCAGTCCACTTTATTGTGTCTTCCAAAAATCTATTCCACTTCTAAACGTGCACTGCTAGCCAAGCCTGAGAGAAAGGTTAAGGTTCGCAACACGTCCGCCCAAAACATTCTCCTGCTTCAGACTTGCATTTCTCTTACTATCCCCACTTTCCTTGAACATTCTAATATTGAATCCTGTTCTTCCAACCTGACAGCGTTTTTAAATGAAATTTTCGATATTTGCTGCCCTCTTGACGCTGTTATGGTGCGACCGTACAGAATTTCTTCCCCCTATCTGAAATCGTTAAGACGTAAAAAGAACTCCTTTACAAGCTAGGATTACGTGAGAGCCTTAAGAGCGTTACCGTCTTAATAAAAACAGAGACTGACAGACTAAATAGCCTGTTTGTCAGCCAACTACCCTGCCAGCACATTGCTCCTTCATAGGCGGGGCTGGAAGGGGCTGGGTGGGGCCAGAGCCCCGCCTGCCAGCACATGGCTCCTTCATAGGCGGGGCTGGAGGGGGCTGGGCGGGGCCAGAGCCCCCTCTGGATTGAAGCCTTTTGAAGCGTATTTGCATCGAAAGATATGTTCCAAAAGCACCACTTATTGTACCTTCTTTGGAATTTAAAGGAGCTAATTTATCAAAATTGGCTTATAAACCATGGAGAAAGCATCCGTTTACGCCCACTGAATGTAGCTGCGGATGAGCACAATATATTGAGGTTTTGTTTAAGTCCCTCATTGCTTAAACTCTTATTTGTCCACCGGTTTACAATCTGTGTGTGTTATTAATTCGTATATTTGACAATGGGGACGATATTTTAAAGTGGTGCCAAAAGTGGGCTGAGATGTGGCGTCCCCTGCGCATTTTTTTTCGCTGGCGGGGCTAGGCGGGGCTATCGCGTTGCATGCCCCGCCACAGCCCCCTCCACAGCCCCGCCTAGCCCCCTCATAGCCCCCTCTAGCCCCGCCATTATTGAGGGGGCCAGGCGGGGCTAGGCGGGGCTGGTGCTGGCAGGGTATTTTCCTCCTCTTCCTCCCCCCTTTCCCCCCTTCCTCAGCTGAGATTTGGAAAAATCTTAAGCGTCTCACTGGTCATCGAAACACACTGCTGCATGTGGATGCAGATTTAGACTCCCTAAATAAAAATTTTATATTTAGTCACAATGACTCCCATCTTCCCTTAGATGATATTCCCCTATCACCGTGTAAATTCCAACCCGTGTCTTTGGCAACAGTAGAGAAACACCTTAAAAAGGTCCGTGGATCAACAGCTGTCGGACCGGACGGTGTCTCTCCTTTTTTCTTAAATCTTGCAGTTCTCAGATAGCCCCTATTTTAACGCACCTAATCAATATGTCTTTCATGGAGTCCAAGATTCCCGACGCCTGGCGTACAGTGAGAATTACTCCCATCCATAAAAAACCCGCTAACTTTGGTCCTAAATCTTTTCGCCCAATTGCCTGCTCCTCTGCAATACTAAAGCTTGCTGAGAGTTGCCCTAGATATCATAAAGCCTTTTTCTTCCAGTTTCTCCGACCCTTTACAGTTTGCATACAAAGCCAAACGGAGTACTTTAGATGCTGTCGCTCTTGTGGTTCACTCAGCTCTAAAAGCATTAGACAAGGGTTGCCGCGAGTATGCGTGCGCTTTTTTGATCATTCCTCCGCCTTCAATAGCGTCCCCCGCCCGCTTCTCCTTACCAAAACCTCCGCGTGCAGCTCTCCAGGCTGGGTCGTCTCTTGGCTTACCGATTATTTTACCTTCCGCACTCAATTTGTCCAACCTGGCAAGCGGAAATCTTCGACCCTTCCCAATGACTGCGGTGTTCTTCAAGGTTCCATTCTATCCCCTCACCTTTTCTCCCTCCACACTGACGATCTAAGGTCCCCTAATTACTGTCTTTTGGTCAAGTATGCTGATGATGTGGTTGTTGGACACCCTCTCAAAAGTCAGACACACCTCCAGTCTCTAAAGGATGGCCTAAACCATGTCCTAGCGTGGTCGGAGGAAAATGGTCTCCGAAATAACAACCAAAAATCCGTTCAGTGTATTTTTCGACTGCGGCCCTCTCCTAATCCTGATTCCTCTGACATTCCTCCTAACGAAGTATCCTCTTTCAGGTACCTGGGTGTTACTTTGTCCTCAAATCTTTCATTTTCCCTCCATATTGAATCCCTATTTATTAAAGTTCGTAAACTTCTTTACTACATACGTTGTTTACGCTCCAACCACACACCCCCGCCCGTAGTCTGGCGATTCATTGATGCCTGCATTCTTCCTCTTATCCTATACTGCTCTCCTGTCATTTTTCCTGCTATGTTAAAGAAGGATCTTTTAATTTTGAAACGAATCCTCCGCATGCTCTCTTCTGCTGCTGGAGTTTCTTATCTTTTTTTAGTTGACACAATCTTACAACGACACTCCAATGCGGTCAAGCAATTTGCTGGTCGAATTCTAGATGACGTTGCCCATCCCTTGCATTCTGATCTTATGTCTGCGAAGTCTTCCTGTCCGATGCGCCGCAGCTTCCTACTTATATCCTGTCGCACATCGGCTTATCGAGCTTCTGTATTGCCATTCCTAGCGCGCTATCTTACGTGCGAAGAGACAGAAATACAGAAGCTAAGACTTGAACTATCCTCATAATAATCGTTTCTTTGTGTTAACCTTTGACTCTTGAATAATCTATTAACTTATTTACTGCCCATAGTGAATGGAGCCAAATTTTTGCTGAAAATTTTGATCTTACGATTTCAAAATAAAGCGACTTCCTCTCTCTCACAAACTGTATACACTTTTGTCAACTTCTGGTAATCGTATGATGAGTACGCATGAAGTAGATGCTACTTAGAGGATCAACAATATGTCATACCAGCGGATATCGACATTGCAAGAGTCAGCATTTCTCCGAGGAAATTTGAAGTGCTGCAGATCTCTAAAGCGCACTGAAGGTAAGCTACAGAATCAGGAGTTCCCACGGACGTTCTGCTGAGGGTTTAGGCCTGAACGGTGTGCACTTTTGATCACAGGGGCGAGTTCCTCAATCGTGGAAGCTGTCCGATAGACATGCACTCGAAAGGAACAATAGCTCAATGGAGTCTTTTCCGAGCTAGGCGGACCGACAATGTGCTGAATTTTGAGTCGATTGAACACTTAAGTTGATGTTTTAGATGATGGCTGTTCTCACGTTCAACAAAAAAGGATGCACCATATGAGTTCACAGGGCTCATCAACGAACTGGGCTAAACCGCGGACTGCGGGCGCAATCTGTGCACTCTAGCTTGCATACTGTAAGTAAGGTAATTTCTTAATCATGCTACGGTTCAGGGGAGAAGTCCCGATAGAGAAAAGCCAACCTAACTGAAAATTGAATTCAGCAATTGTACTCATGCAGACATCCAAGAAGTCAAATCCGGCAAACACACGCTTTCGGATATTCATAATCAGGCCTGTACAGTACTAAAAGGGAGGGTAGAACAGCAAAAGTTAAATATCCAATAAAAAACGATACGGGGGAAGAGTCTGAAGGGTGTTCAGAGCTCAGTGGTCAGATTTTGGCTCTGTCTGGGGTTTAGGGAGGGGGGGGGGGGAAAGGCGTCTAGCGATTAAATATTGACGTTAGTGTGGTTTTAGGTCAAAATGGGAGGTCATAGGTACCCGGAGGGAGAAGAAAACGTGTGCCGGAATCACCACTTTCTCACTAGAACACGACCGAATTAGTTTATTGAGAAAAAATGTTGGCAGTTTATTTTCCAGCTGGCATTCAAGATCCATTTTAGGTAGTAAATTAACTAGTTTAGATTCCGACACTGACTTTAAGGAGGGAATATTTGCTCACACCGTCGGAGGTGGGAAACGCGTGGATTCCTGACAGGGCAACACATTGCCGCTCCATACGGACTAAGAAAGCACCACTGTAAGGTTATGGAGAAACTCTTCGAAGGTCTGAAAAGAGGAGTTTGATAGCTTCCATTTGGAAAGGGAGAAAAGACATATTTGAGAACATCATCTTCACCTGGATCCACAGGCCCACACATTCCCTGGTTACAGGGACTGCTCATGAATCCCAAGGATGGTGCACCACAACGATCTATACTGACTCCGGAATAAGCTTTGAATGATTCCATGTCAGTCTGCAGTTATCAAACTGGACGATATTTTCCAATTTGCTGGACAAATTAAAGTAACTACGTGATCTCATTTTGCGCCAAACGTCTAGCTGAAAATAGTGATTAAACAACAGGCGTAGTCTGTGCTCAGGTGACTTACGCGATAGGCTTACTGCATGCACAGCAACGGCTACCTCGGTCCTCGTAGGAGTATTTTGAAGAAGGTGGAGGGTCGGGTGTCCGGCTGCAATGGCCCCTTCTTAGCGCGGCCTCTATGACACTGTTATGCATGCAGACGTATGCAGCCCTATAAGTTGCCCCAGTTCCCACAGTTTTCCACTTTCTATAATATTACGGGAGCCATTAGATTTGAGTGTAAATTTAAGTGTGCCTCAGAAAACTTGATGCAATGTGTGCCAGCTGACAGTTAAAAGATCGACTCCTGTTCAATCTATGCGAATCATAATTACGAATCATCCAGGAGGCTGGATTATTGTCCCGAAAATAAAATCTACCTCAAGTCAATTATACAAACAGTTGATACAGACTCCTTCCGGCATACCTTAACAACCGATTAATTGTTCTTCTTCAGAAGAGTACGAGAGAATCTGCACGTGTGACCCAACCAGAATTTGCCATCGCTATCCCGATAAACAAGGACATTTTCTCCAAGATGTGTGTGTGCTGACAGATACCGACGGTCTGAGCCGGGTGAGGCTATGACCATGCAGCCCCTCCCCTTTCTTAGTAGTAATCGTCAGGATCTACGTCTTACTATCACTCTTATTAGAGACTGTTGAAGGCGGCAGCACTTGCGTATCGGTGAGGTTGTTTCAGATGGTTTCCCTAATAGTAATACGTGCAGTAGTCTGATTTTTGATAATATCATTGCAGCGACTGTCAATATCCGCATCATTATGATTACTACTAGTAGTATTAAATATGGGGTAACAATAGTCTAGCTTTGAGCCCGAGCCTAACCCTAACCGCTGGGAACGGAGAGCAAGGCTACCTGTAATACTTGGGGGGGGATGGGAGGTTACTGATTCCCGAGCTCTATTTTCACTTTTTCCCTGAATTATGTTTGAAACAGCCGAACAAAGGCCACGTTTAAGCATCCACTTGGTTGCCTGCTATCCCTGACCTTTACTATTTGTGCTGCTGCATCGTTGCATATACCAGTGCGTTCGAAGTTTGGAGACAGGACAACGTCATTGAAACGAAGCGGATTGTGTGGGAACGCACCAAGTACCATTTGTGCTTTGACAGTCGTAGAGCTGGTTGCCATGTCCGCGTCTGGAGAAGGGGATCGGCGAGACTGGCCCCGTACGTGGTCAAGACGATTGCGAGAGAGAGGGGCACAGCTCCCCCTGGCCGATGTCAGCTAGCCTGCTCGCATCCACCCCCCTGTATGCATGATCCTACCGTATAAACCAGCAGCGGACGATGTCATCTCTGCAGTCCCCACCCGTTGCGAAGACCGCACTGGCTCGTGGGGGTCGAACCTTTGCTGGGAGCCGATCCCGCCCCTCACTGGGATACTCATACAACATCAGTTTTATTACTGTTATGTCGTGGAAGGCCGGGAGGGGGAGGAAGGTGCGTGGACAATTATCACTCTGCCTCAATGCATTCCCCACTGCGCGTATCCATGTCTCCCTTGTCATCGTCATGCCAACACACAAATAAGCCCTCTTCGCCATCCTGTCGCTGGCCGCCTGACGAGCAGGTGTAAAACAGATTGCGAAACCGTATAAGCACTGCACAACAACGCGACTGTCGATGGGCCGCTGTGTCAGGAGGGGAGGTATTAACAATTCTAACAGCCCAGGAAGCGTATCATGCGCACCCGAGCACCATACCTCATCTGTAAGACCAGTAATGTCATAAATTCGACTGCAAATCTGGAGGGAGCAGCCCGGTTGTGTGATTGAAAGTGTGGTAAGATGCGGCTATGTAGCCGCACCTGATGGACACAATACTGTTGACCTAATTAATTATTTTGAGTTGGTGTGAACACGTTGGTATGGCGTTGCTGTGCGTTGCAGTGTGTGTTCTGTTGGCGGCCTTGCTTCTTTGTTGCCGTGTCCACCTTCTGTCCGGTGGTCCTTCTTGACTTTCACCATGTCATCTCCTTCTAACTTTCGCGTTGGATGTTTGGGGCTGCGGTTAAGGTTGGGGTTCGGTTTGGGCTTAGGGTTAGGCCTAGAAGTTATGGTTAAGGGTTATGGTTAGGGGTTAAAGTTAGAGGTTACGGATAGGAGTTAGGGCAACTATTTCTCAACCACGAAAAGTACAGTCGCGCATTCCCAATAGCTTTTACTTTTGCAGATTGCAGGGAGCCTTTATAGCAATAAGTGGGATATTATGTGCCGCGGTATTTCTCACACCTTCGTCTTAGCGCCGTTCTTGAACACACATTCAAGGTTAATGACCGGGTACTACCTAACCTCCCCGTGTTTGATAAGCCGGTAAGATGTGGTTATGTAGCCGCACCTGATGGGCACAGTACTGTTGACCTACCTAATTATTTTGAATGGTATTTTTACGTTTGTATGGTGTTGCCGTGCGTTGCGGTGTGGGTTCTGTCATCGGCCCTGCTTCTTTGTCGCCGTGTCTACCTCTTTCGGCCCAATGCCGACTGTCCTTCTTGACATTTGGCCTGTTGTCTCCTTCTAACTTTTGCGTTGGATGTTTCAGAGTTAGGATTTAAGAGAGAACGAGAGAAGGACAGAGAGAGAGAGAGGAACTCGCTTTATTTTGAAATCATAAATTCAAGATTTTCAGCAAATATGGCTCCAATCACAATGGGCAGTGCATAAATTAATAGATTACTCAATAGTCAAAAAGTTTGACACAAAATGGACGATTATTATGGAGACAGTTCAAGTCTTAGGTTCTGTATTTCTATCAATTCACACGTACGATAGTGCGCCAGGAATGGCAATACAGAAGCTCGAAAAGCCGATGTGCGACAAGACATAGTCGGAAGCTGCGGCGCATTGGGCGGGAAGACTTTGCAGAAATCAGAATGCAAGGGATGGGCAACGTCATCTTTAATCCGACCAGCAAATTGCCTGACCGTATTGAAATGTCGTTGTAGGATAGTGTCGACTTAAAGAAGATAAGAAACACCAGCGGCAGAAGAGAACATTCAGAGGGTTGGAGTTAAGGTAAGGGTTAGGGGTCAGGGTTAAATGTTATGGCTATGGGTTAGGGTTAGGCTCAGGGGTTAGGGTAAGGGTTAGGGCTAAGGGTTAGAGTTGGATTTTAGGGCAACTATTTCCCAACCACTCACGTTATAACCGCGCACTTCGAATAGCTTTTCTTTCGCATACAACTACTTGACCGCGTTGCCTACGCGTTTCTCGGCCCCACATGCAAGAACCCCTATTACCACCGGTCCCGTATTACAGGTGGCGGGGGTTTGTTTACCTCAGGTGCGGCCACATAACCGCATCTGGTCCAAACTGTTTCGTAGAAACCTCGGTCCCACAACATTTTATGCGGTCGGGCCGCTAGGTGAGACCACTGATTTGGTTCGGCTGCTGAAATGACAGAAAGAGTCACATTGGTGGGAACAATGGCTCATACTGAACTGGCCGGAATGCAAAGCACTACAGGGTATCTCCAGACAAAAAGAAACAAACTTTGGGCAAAAACGTCCAAAAGTGACCGGGGTCGAAGTATGGCGTTACAAGCTGACCGCGAAGAATGTTCGTCTCCTGTAACGGGAAAAGCTCCGCTCGCATTCGGCCACTTTGCATAAAAGAAATTATTTTTCAAGTCCATAGCAAAAAACCCCACATATTAGCCGGTATGAACGGCTGATGACGGCTACTAGGCCAGAAACGTCCGCTCCCTTCTCTTTGTCGATAATGTACGTGTGTAATACTTCAGCTGGGTTCAAGGCATCCGAGTCTCCTGGGGACGCTTCCCATCTCCGAAAACCATTCAGTTAAGTCATTCGGTGTTTCTGGCCTCGAATGCGCTGACAACGGACTGATAATCAGCTCGAGCGTACAATATTTGAATCTTTGTCTCATTATCGCAGTTCAAAGTGGCATATTTCTCCCTCACATACATTGCCAGAACAAAGGCCGCACTCTCCTCCAACGAAAAGTCTCAGTCCGAATTCCACACTAACTTCGTCCACTTTGTCCAAATCGTGGCTGGCGTTACTGTGTGCTTCTGGTCCCGTGTGTGCATGTATTTGTTTTTCTTTTAAGACGTGAATGTAGCAAACACTGCAGGAAAGCGAGATCACAGCCTTCTGGCGGTATCGTTTTACAGAGCTGTGGCAAATCCGTCATTGGAAGTAGCATTTACAGCGAGTGAACTTGATCTACGATACGTAAGACCTCAGAGGCAGACCACTGCACGCACAAAAATGCATGCATGAGGACGTAAATAGTCAAGGTACAGTAGGTGGGCTGACCCATGAAATACCAACCGAAATTCCGAAACGGGTTCTCGTTTTGAAAAGATTAATTAAGTGGGGTTGTAAAACTAATCATTGTGCAACGCAATTCTATAATGGTCCCGTTACCTCAAGATGCCAGCGTTCGAATTAATTTCTTTTCGGCTGCATGCAAAAACTACACTCTGTAAAAAATGACTACTTAGGTAGCATGAATTTTTCTCATTGATTTTCGATGCCCCTTAAAGTCCAATAATATTTCGTGGAGAGCATGCATAGACATATTCAATCTTCTGCTCATTCGGTAGAAAATGACGTCTTCTTCCAATTTTATACTCAAAGGAAGGGTATAATTCAGTTTTCAACAACCTTTCCAATTCTCGAATAATTTTGAACCCGCTCTGCCGTCACACTTGCATTCAGGGTTTCCAGACTGCAAGCCGTATAGTTTCTGCGTACGGGAAATCATACATTTCTCTACGTTATTATGAGAAGACAAAATGGGGTTTATAAAATTTAGCAGTGGATTTGAGCCATTTCGTCAACTTTACAAGCCACATTGGTAAATGCGAAGACGTAACGTTTTATAAACGGCCATTTCACGGTATTTAAAAATCTCACAATTACACATTTTTTAAAACCGAGTTGTACATCTTCTTCATGTATAAAATTGGAAGAAGACGTAATTTTTTACTGAATGAGTAAGAGAATGAATATCTTATGCATGCCTCCCATTACATATAATTGAATTTTTAAGGGCATCGAAAATCAATGCGAAAAATTCATGCCACTTAAGTCGCCATTTTTTACTGAGCATAGTTTCTGAATGCGGCTGAAAAGAAGTTCGTTCGAAAGCCGGCGTCCTGAGGCAACTGAATTATTATAGAATTATACTGCAGACTGACTGGTTTTACAACCCTACCTAATTAATCTTTTCGAAACGAAGACGCGTTTGGGAATTTCGGTTGACATTTCATCAGTTAGCCTACCTACTGTAAGTGCTCCTGCTTTATTTTGGCATGCTATACATACTGTGCCGTTTTTAGAGGAAGTCAAAATCTTCCCCTGGTCGCCGACATTCACAATCGTTTAAAGAGAATACTTTGCGGGAGACTGAGACACACACTGCACCCTATCGACAACAAAAAACATAACCAGAGGGCATGTGGATTCGTTGGTCCCCCAGCGAGGGGGCGTAGAGTAGAGTATCGGGGACACAGACATTCGGGTTCTACCCAGAAATTTCCTAATTTTTTATGAAAATGAATTTGCGTCTGTATGACTGGAATGAGTAGCGTTAGACACAGGGGGTGATATGACCATTTCCGACTTACAGCCGACCTCACCCGACTCCAGGTTTGCGGGGCCTCAGATCCGAGCAAATGTTCCCTAATGTTTGATCGTTATTAAGCCCGACGCTTTTCCACTGAGCTTCGGGACCGTTGACCCGTCAGTTTTGATCAAGAAGATTAGCCCTGGTGAAGGTACTTTCATCGATCCCGTTGAACCTTAGAGCTGAATACAGAACCGTCGCAGGCAGGCGGGCAAAATGCGACCAGCAACGACAGTTCGACCGTCGTTACAGACGATGTCTACCAGCAGGGTGGCGCATGGACGGTGACTTGCACACGAATTGATGGTGGACTTTCGACGCACCTATCGCACTCTCCCCTCCACCCATCTCAGCTCGGTGTCAAGACAGAGTTAAGGAGACCGGATCGGGCGGCGTGGATGACGAAATTGAGCAATCCGTCTGCGCGCACCACACGCGACCTGGCTCGGAAACGATGAATCAGGTTTTCACAGAAACGTAACGTTGTCGGCTCGAATCCCGCCCGAGTGGGAGTGCCATATGGATCACATTCGGCCCTGAGATGAGGGCCGTGTTGTCTCGCCAACTGGTAGGCTTCAAAAATACGGCTTGTAGCGTGCTGTGATAGTTCAAAAAGAGCCTCCGATTGTCTATAATTTAGGAGTATGTGCTGAGTGTTCGGAACACGGATTTCTATGTTCGACCCAGATGTTTATGAAAGCACCTAACTCGAATCCCACAATCATCGACGAGGCACGTCAAAACTTCTGACTGGTCGTAATTTCGCTGTTAACACTTTTAGTCTCTAAGCCTTATTAGCGGGTGTCACCAGGCAGATGCGACCCCCTTACGACTATTGCGCCGAACTTTACAGCAGCCAACCCGATTGGTTAAGTAAAACTTCGGTTGAACTGACTTGTAGCCATCCCTCCACATAATACAGGTAGTTCTAGGCCGTGTCAATTCTCCCCCATTATATCACTTTAAAATTTTACGAACTAAATGTTGCCTTCCGGTATCTTTGTGATAATTACCGCCCTATCTTTTCTGCTCTTTTCCCGTTACAATCACCCCCATGCAGGAGTAGAAAATAAATAACAACAGTAGAGGAGCGCCCAAGCTGACCGCTTTACGGGACTCACTCGTTTCGTTGTACCTTGGAGGTCAGTCTCGAGTCCCTCCCAGAGGTTAGGGCGGTGGACGTGTAACCGATAGGTCGCAAGCTGGGGTCTGGGAGATTGCACATCTTGGGGTTGGGTACGGCTGCTTAGGGACAGCTAACAAGTCAAAAATAGTCATTCCAGCCTCCCTTGTTTTTCTCGACAGCATCATTCGGTCTATAGTGGCGCATTAGATTTGACTCTCAACCTCGCTCTCTTTAGCTTAACCGTTGATATGGCGTTTTACTAATACATTCACTCCCGCTTCTACCTCACATTGCTTTCCTGTGATTTCCTAGCTTGTTAAAACAGTAATGCAAATGTATAAACTCACGATTGCTCTCGATCTCTCCTTCTCTCCCCCGCACCAGTGAACTGTACAGACTGGTAATGGGGTTGGGTGCAATATCTTGCGTGGCGTGGAAGGTTCCGACTAGGGCGCACCGCACGCGCACATAATAGTTCCACCGTTGTTGCCGACGATGTCCACCGTGTGCTCCACAGCAAGGTAAGAGCAGGGATGCTGACTTGTGTGTCAATTAGTTTATAGAGATGGTAGACCTGCACAGCATCTACCGCACTCTCCCCTCCTCCCCCACCTGGGCCCCGTGTCATGGTGGAGTCAAAAATACTGGGGGAAGAAGAGGGCGCAGGTGGTTGGCAGGGCGAGAACCCACACCTAGGCGCCCCACCATACCCTCTGGTTCAAGTATATGCTGACCTAGATTGGGGGGGGGTGGGGGGTGGGGGGCATGGACGCCAAATAGCGCGGTGTGAACGGGCAAATACGCATGCCATCAAACCCCGATGTCGGCATTTGTTATGGGTGCGTATTCCCGGGAACGCCTACTGGATCCTCGTCTAGTCCCTGCGCTGGTTCAGAGCATGTACCGCGTGGTCCGTTTCAGGGGAAAGTACAAACAAAGAAAACACATGTCACTAACCGTCTCGGTTACGGTTCTACAGTAATATCAAGTGAAATCACACGGCGGAGTTTGTTCAGGCATCTCTGATCTGTCATCACGCACTTACTCCGACGACTATCCAAGCAAATACGCTCCGATCCCACCGGTGTTGGCTGGAGCACAAAGAACTTAATCTCGGCAATCCGGTGCTATCTGTTCTTCATCTTCTCCGCAGATCGTGAACGGTGTTACTGTTCGTTAACTTACAGGGGTTTTCATTACGCTTGCTTTCTGGGATCAGATGACTCCGAAACTCTTATTCGCACATGTTATGGCCTTCATCGGATTCTTTTCGCTCGTTTCGTTGAAATTCCAAACCTCTCCCTGTAGAGCGAGCAACTGCAACTAATTTTCAAAAGATCGCCCTTTCGATCTTCAGTGATTGTGCCTAGGATAGTCTGCACTCAGGACATAGAACAAATAAACTCCTACAGGTTTACTCAGTTTCGAGAACGGTACACATTGACTTGCTTCATGGAATGCCTCAGAATTAACCTTCACCCCTATCGGCATGTACACATCCGACGGATGACTCAAGTTCGTTTTAAATATTTGTTACTGCCTGATGGGGCCGTTCGTTAAGATAACGTGGCGACTTTTACGTCAGCAGTCCTGTTTATGACCGCACAGAGATGTGAATGTCAGGCTGTGGCGGCCTATCAGATCATGAGATTGTGTTAAAAGTTATAGGGGTTATTTTCAAAAATCAAAGGCGCCTGACCTTGTGGCCAGCCAGGATATATACAATCAGTGACTGATCCCATTAAATATTAACCGAAATTCTGAAAGGTGTTCTCGACTAGGGATTGTCATGCTAATTATCATACAGCATGATCTCAAAGATGTTTTAGTCACTTAGGGGTGTCGGCTTTCCGGCCGCCCAAAAACAGAATTAAAGAAAAATGAATATTTGAGTAGTGTGTTTTCCCATCAATTTTGAATTTCATTGTAAATTCAAATATATCTCACGAAAACTATGCACAAAAGCACTACTTCTTGTAGTCATATGGCAGTGGGTAATGTCCCCATTTACCCACTGCCATATGAAAATCTTAAGACCGTGAAATTTTCATTCAAATAGCCTCATAGCTGTCTGTTTGTTAATGCTCCTTATGCAGTGTGTAACGTATTCCACATTCGTTAACAAAATTTACGAGTCCTATGTGGCACCCTCTTAAGACTAAACGCAAATACAAAGGCAGATCGGGTCCAAAATGATTGGAGTATAAGACTTGAATGAGACTTACCTTGTTACCAAATAAGTATAAGGAAGCATGTTTTGGCCAGGTCTTCCACAAAATATATTTCAAAGGGCATAGAAAAGTGGAAAAAAGTGCACTCTAACTAAACAGCAACTTTTTACCGTGTGGTTTTGCGAGCGGTCAAAAATAAGTGCACTAAAATCCCGGCATCCTCGCGTGACTCAAATATATCGAGATTATGCTGCGTTCTAGTCGGCATTACAACCCCACTTAAGTGATCCTCCCTAAGCAGAAACGCCTTTTAGAATTTCGGTCAAAATTCCCTGAAATCGGTCACTGTCTGAGGATTTCTGCCTCACAAGTCACCGCTTACGCGATTGTAATGAGAACGGCGGGGAAATCGGGTACGCATAGAGGGCGTTGGATGAAGGGATGCAGTTGTGCCCAAAGCATCTACGCCGGAGAAACTGGAAGACTGCTCCGGACGCGAATCGTCGAACGCGCGGCGGCGGTGTAGAGAAATGACAACGACTCTCAAGTTGCGGCCCGTTCGACGAGACCCGGCCACACATTCAAGTTCTCTGTGGCGGATATTCTCGCGAGAGGTGATAATCACGTGAGTCGCGAGTTGCTTGAGTCATGGTTCGCGGGGTCCCAGTCTATCAACAAGTGCAACGACATCCCCACTTCATATTCCGTGCTGAGGCATAGGCTGGCCAAAGTAACTGACCACTCGGGGAGCGCACAAGCCGGTGAGCCAGATGACCGAACAATCACCACACCAGCATCCAACACAGGGGATGAGATTTCAGCAATGCACAACTTGCATGCCGGCCATCAAGCAATTAGCGCACCAGCGGGCAACAATTCTTGGTGAAAGGAGCACGGTTAATTGCTGTAGGTATGCGGTAGCATAGCGATCGCATCCTATAAATACTGCGACTTCCTGTACACGAATCGCCCCTATCTGTTACCTTCTCTGATGATGAGTTCGAACGTGAAACCGAAACGCCGGACGAACAAGGCTCTTGTTCTAGCGATCGCTTCTACTTCTTATCATCGCTTGTTCCTCTCTCTACCGCAGATTTCCATCTCGATCAGACCGGGGTTTACGGTTCGGTCCTGACTCGCCGTGTTAAGACCCAGATACTGCGCTGTCAAGCGAGCCTAACTGCTCTGGGGAAGCGTATGTACGCACCGTTGGGTCCGTCTCGTAATGCTAGCAGTACAAATAAACAGAGTTCATTCTGTGCTGATGGGGACGGCGCGCCAGCCAGCAGAAAGTTGCTCCCCCCCCTCAGTGTCTACGCCTCTTCGCGAACACTCAGCATTGGAACGGGAGGTAGGAGCACCCCCCCCCCCTCCCCCGCCCCAGCGCCCCGGCCCAGCAACACGGCATCCCACAGGCACCATGGTCACGTGTCGTGCTGGCAACACGCCTCCCACCCTCCCACCCCCCTGTGACCCCTCGCCAGTTGGTTCTTCCGGGCGCCTGACGCCGGCGTTGCCCTTACAGCGGAGCACGTGCAGGCCTTGCAGGCTTGTTGCGTAAGTTGCATTCATTGGACACGTGCAGTGCGAATTCCCTGTCTGGCCAAATCCCAGCGCATTGCATACTCTGCACTGTTTATCGCAACCTCAACAACTTAACTTCCCCCTCCCCCGTGTAGCGGGTCAGACGAAAGAGCAAATGTCCTGTGTACGCACCGCAACAGGAGGTAATAATTGGTAAAGACAACTGACACGAGACCTGCCGCAGTGTCTATCTCAACGGCAATGTTGATCAGATCGAGATTTGTAGCAGTTCAAGCCAATAGCGAGTCACACTCGGATTCTATATATAACTGAATGGTTGGCGGTGGGATTTACCAACTCTACTTGGAAAATGCAGTTCTTACACACTTCGTCTAGCTTGTCCAGTAGGCTTTATGCGGTTAGACAGCAGTTCCGAACGTCCTTTATGCATGTCTGGAATTCGGATGGCTTCTGACATTATGGTCGTAAGTTCTCTGCGTACAGACTAAGGCAGACGATCAGTCGGGTACCCCAAGATTCTCAGAGATGCTCTTGAAAGGCAGGTAAATTGTAGGCAGTAGTTCATTGACGACAAAGACAAGGGAGGCTTAAATGGTCATTTCTGGCTTATTAGCCGTCGTCAGCCAGTCATACCCAACCCTGAAGTGTGGAACACCCGGGGCTCGAACTCGCGACCTGTTAGTTAGAAGTCCACGCCTCTAACCACTGAGCCACGAGCGCGTTGCCTTGTCGGTTTCGATCGAGAGTATACAATGGTAGGGGGCGCTCACCGATCGTTGTTAGGGAAATAACTCGTTCTGTTGTGCCTTACAGGCTCTCTCTCGAGCCAAACCAGCAGCCGCGCAGCGGCGCATGATATCGGCAGTATGTTTTTACCGACAAAGGCAAGGGGGGCTTGTGGCCCAGTGGTTAGAGGCGTGGACTTCTAACTAACAAGTCGCGAGTTCGAGCCTCGGGTGTTCCACACTTCGGGGTTGGGTATGAATGAATGACTACGGCTAATAAGCCAGAAATGACCATTCCAGCCCCCCCGCCCCGTTTTTTTCGGTAATAACATACTGCCTATGTCATGCGACGCTGTGCGGTTGCTGGTTGGGCTCGAGAGAGAGCCCGTAAGGCAAAACGGAACGAGAGAACTTATTGATGCATTTTCAGTTGGGTACACCCAGCTGACTCTTCGAAACTTTTAAATCATTGCTGCCGGCGACTGGGGAGGGGGGGGGGGATTGATAGCGGCATGGGGGTCTCTGACTCTGTTTTGCAGCTTTACTATCACCTTCCCCAGTTTGAGGGTCCCCCTTTCTTACGAAAAAACAAAAAATGCAGAATAGCTTTTGCGACAGAGTTTTTCCAGCGCATGTTACTTCCGCCCGTTTATCCAGCACTTGACTTTAACATCGTCATATGTTGGAACGGTAACATTTATTAGATAGGCATACAGTAGGTGGGCTAACTCATGAAATGTAGGCCGAAATTTCGAAATTTGTTTTCGTTTCGAAAAGATTAATTAAGTAGAGTTGTAAAATTAATTAGCCTGCAACATAATTCTATAATATTTCAGTTATCTCAGAATGTCGCCTTTCGAATTAACTTCCTTCCGACTGCATGAAAGGACTTTACTCTGTAAAGATGACAACTTAAGTAGCATGAATTGTTCTCATTGATTTTCGATGCCCCTAAAAGTTTAATTATGTTTCATGGAAAACATGCATAAAAATATTTATTCTTTCACTCTTTCGGTAGAAAATTACATCTGCTTCCAATTTTTTACTCGAAGGAAGTGTATGATTCGGTGTTCATAAACTTCTCCAATTCCCGAATAATTTTGAACCCGACCTGCCGTTACACTTGCATTTAGGGTTTCCAAACTACAAGCCGTGTATTTTTCGCGTACGGAAGACCATACATTTCTCTACCGTATTATGAGGAGACCATATGGGGTTCATAAAATTGGGCAGTGGATTTGAGCCATATTGTTAAATCTACAAGCCACATTAGTAAATGCAGAGACATAACGTTTTATGAATGGGTATTTCTCGGTATTAAAAAATCGCACAATTAGAAACTTTTTTAAAACCGAATTATACCCTTCCTTTGAGCATAAAATTGAAAAAACACGCAATTTTCTACCGAATGAGCAAAAGAATGCATGTCTTTATGAATGTTTTCTGTGAAATATAATTAAATTTTCAAGGGCATCGAAAATCAATGAGAAAATTGCATGCTACGTGAGTAGTCATTTTTTTGCTGCGTATTGTTTTTGCATGCAGTCGGAATGTTCATTCAAAAGCCGGCACCCTAAGTTAACTGGATTATTATAGAATTATTTTGCAGGCCGACTAGTTTTGCAAACCTACTTAACTAATCTTTTTGAATCGAAAAAAACATTTCGAAAATTCGACTGGCATTTCATGAGTTAGCCCACCTACTGTACAAGCAAAAAGGGACTTTGTGCAGGAATATGCATCCAGAGGAGCATTGTCTGGCGTGCATGTGGTCGTGCGTGTGGCGAGCGCAGACGCGTTCTCTGGCCATTGCTCACCCATTTCTCACACCAGAAATCTGGCCGGTTCGAAGAGTGGGGAGGTCGATGACCCAGCGCATTTCGCTCACTGTAAGCAACCTGACACGCTTGAAGCTATCACGATGCGCGAAAAGCCGTGGTCTGGCAGGCTGTCGACTGACGGGATAACTTGGACCTCGCAGTCGGCCCAGTGTTGTGTGTGCTTGTGTGGAGGGACGGACTGGTGGACTGAGATCCAGGTTCCTTCTTAGTGTGGCCTCAACGGCCCTGCCACCTAGTGGGATCCAAGCCGGAAGTGGCAGCACTCCTAGGGGTGGCTCCGGCCGCGCCAACTACCTGCACCCTCTCACGCCTTTGGTCTTCTTTGCCATGTCTGAGACCGGGTTCAGGCGGGTGGGGAAGTGAGGTAGATGCTTCGCAAGTTAGATATCACCACAAACTAATACACGCGCAAGTCACCGTCCCTGCCCCCCACTCTGTTGTGGAGAATACGGTGAACATCGTCGAAATAGTCGCTCGAACTGTCATCTACAATGATAGGAGAGACCAGGATGCCCAGTGCTACACCGTCTTTTTCTGCCGCCAATCCTTCCTACACCAATCCCAGGAAGGGAAGACCTGAAACAAAAACAGGGTCTTAATGGGTCAACGACCGGAACTCCGAGGCGATGTGACGGACCCCTAAGCCGGTCGGTAAGCAGGCCAAACTGATGAGCGTCACTCCCATCTAGCGTAGAGTCGAGGACACCCGAGTCAACCTTTGTAAACTGAGGTCGGTTCCGTATTCCTAGGTAGGGAAGGGAGAGAGAAAGGAAAAGCTGTTTGGGCAAATGGACACTGAAGGTGAAAAAAAAGGAGAAAACGAAGGATGTGTTCGCCCCCGGGTAACCAAACGGAAACACCGCTGAGGATACGGTGTGCTCTGTCATACACCAAGGACATTTCAGAGGCAACTGAACGTATTGCTCCAGGACTGGATGTTGGGAATTGCACACTGGTCCAAAACCCCCTTGCGCAGCAAACTCATGAAAATTAGACACTGATTAAACCCCAGAGCGCTGTCAGGTGTTGTGCGTCGTATCTCGTGCCTAAACTGTTCTTGCAGGACATGTTGGAAGTCTGGGCCTGTGATGAAAACTCAACCAATCGATGTATTGATCTGGCGCCGTCGAACAAAACCCCGCACAGTCAACCCCAGGCCAGTGGCATTGATCGCTGATCGAATAATATCCCCCATAACCGTCGCTTGTGTTGTTACTGTTATCACACAGCCGAAATTCGAGCATTCGCCTATATTCGTGAGAAGAAAGAACAAATAGAACATATTTGAAAATAAAAATATTCGCTAGGAATTGCCACTTGAGGAATTCATAAAGGCTGATAAGGCGAAGAATGTATGCTGACATAAAATACAGAATATCGCGCATATTTCAGGCAGTGAGTAGCCATGAAAAATACTCGAATGCCAAGTGGGGTTTCGGATGGACTAGTCTGTATTTAAGTGGTCGCGAATGAGTCTTCCTTTCACCCACTGGAACTGTCTGAATGCTGGCAAAGACAACCCGAAGACTATGAGCTGAAACCAGAAGAATAGGGCACATACGATAGGTGCTGTAACCCCCAAAATATGCGTTATTTCGCGAAAAATCATCGACCTATAGGAAACCGATCCAAATGCCTCCAGCAAAACTCGCTTAGATGACGATATAAACAAAAGAGTGTCGATAAAGAGTACTGCAGTGGTTGGAGCTGAGAGTTTCCGTACGAAAAATGAAACTGACGGAAGATTGTAAGGTTTAACACCCTCCGAGAATTAGTGTAGGTCGGATCTTATTTCGTAGCCGCGCCTGCAGTAGACAGGCCCCAGCTGGCTGTCATACGTGAGCGGTGGCAATGGGGGGGGGGTTCAATACCGACTCCTAACTCCTAACTCTGACCCTAACCCCTAACCCCTAGCCATTAACCCTAACTATAACTCCTAGCACTAACCCCTTAACTTGACCCCTAACCGCAACCCGCTAACCCTAATCCCTAAGCATAACCCCTAACCCTAAATCTAACTCCTAGTCCCAACCCTAACCTCTAACACTAACCCCCAACCATAATCCTAACCCTTAACACCGATCCATAACATTAACCCCCAACCTCTGATCCTAACTTCAACCCCTAACACTAACCCTAACCCCCAACAGGTGCGGCTACGAAATAAGATCTTGCCTTAGCGTATTACGTAGTGTGGTGTACTATGTAGCATGACAGTCAACTGGCATGAATTCGATTATGCGTTTCAAAACGGTGTCCAGGGTATTCAATGTATTTTTCCGTAATAATATTGTTCGGGAGAAGTTTGACTACGGCGAAGGGAATTCTACTTAGTTTAGCGAACAGGGACGCCGTAGGAATAAGAGTTTTCGCAATTTCACCTGTCAAGTGGCCGGTCAACATAATTAGCAGTTTCAGCCGTAAGCATATCACTGTCAAAGGAATTTTCGTCTGCAGCTCTAAAAATTAAGTTTTAAATTGCTGACGATCGTCTCGATAAATCCTTTCAGTTCAGATTAATTCTCTCCATCACACATTCACACACACTAAGGCGTAAAAATGTCTAGAGCAGTTATTAACACACGGACATAATTCTACTTGGATTTTAAGCCAATATAGCAAACTTTTCTACGGATAAAATACCTCAGAAACATGTAGAGCATTTGATAAATACCCCTTTTCTGTCAAACTTTAATCTGATGAATGTAGTGCGCAAAGGTCGGTTTGGGCCGAATTGATCACCTAAATTTCGGTCTCCATGTTTTTTGAGTTATATCATCGGCTACACCTTCACTTTTTTAAGGACAGTGGAATTGATAAGACCGAGTTTCATTACTGGTCAGGGAGTAACCCAGGCAAAAACACATGTTCTCAGAAGTGCCAAGATCAGAAAACAGTCCCTTAAGGCGTTTCAATCCAAACTCCGTCAGAGCCAGAAAAATAAGAAGAACACTCAAAGTGAGGCAAGTTGACGATTACTGGCTTGACTTCCTTCCAGCATGGATGGCGGAATTCGTTGTTTGTCATTGTACTCCGAGATAAAGCTCCCCTCTGACGGTTTTCTATGCAGAAAATATCGCATTCTCACTTTGACCACGATCACCTTTGGCTAAACGTCCTCCGGAGTCCATGTAACATGAACGTCTGGCCCTCAGGCACTGTTTTCTGACGTATACGACTCTTCGACCGCCGATTTCGACGATGTTCACCGTGCGCTACACACCAAAGTGCGACAGGCACAATGACTTGCGTGCGAACTAGTTTATTATATATGCAGACTTGCGCAACATCTACCGCACGCTCTCCCCTGGAGCTGGTGTCAAGACAGAGTCAAGAAGACCGGATGCGGGGAAGGGCGCAGGGAGATGACACGGCTGAATTGCTCCTTGGCGTTCCAGCCCACACCCCCTGGTCCACACAGCAAATTGCCAGGATTTTAACCAACAACAACAATGCGAAGGGCCGCAGCGGTCCCAGTATGCGCGACGTCTGCCAGTAACCGGGTCTGTCACCACATCCCCGAAATGTTGGCATTTGTTATGGTGCGGGAATCCGATAACGCCTACCAGAATCCGATTTGCCTTCGTGTGTTGGTCCAGCGCATCTACCACGTGCCTGTTGGGGGGGGGGTGGGGCATCTCGTGTCACTATTACATCATACCAGTACGACCCAGCTAAATAGACGTGGCGTAGTTCGAAGTCGATAGTTAATTAATGCAGGCGGCAGCTAATAGGCCTACAATGGAGCCGGCAATGAAGCCGGTACAAATATAATGAAATTAAATTACGGAAATCGGCGATCAATTATGGCCCCTCCCTGAGGTTGATAATTGTCAAGAAGTTGCACAGGGGACGCGGTGTCGTATTTGCTGTGATGAAATCCGCCGCCCGGACTAGTTTTTACCAGGGACCCTGTGAACCCAAACTAAGCTATGCTTCCTCTAACCACACAGACATGGCCTTTGTGACTTTTAACTGATTACCCTTACCTTATGGGTTTTACCAACAAGTGAGTTGACGGCCGATGTGTTCGAAAGGGGAAACCATTATTTACCACTCATGGTCAGTAGCGGATGTGTTCATAGTTGTCAGCACAGTTCTGCGCGGTCTGTATATTTATATCCGACTGCCCTCAATAAACCGAACCCTTTTATGCTTCCAAACATTTAAATGGCTCCACTAAGAATTTTAAACTTTTTCGCAATCTTGCATCAGGGCTGGAGACCGCTTTCTGGTAAAAAGGCTTAGAGACCCCAACGGATTGCGAGGTTCTTAGTTGGTTTGTGCAGGCAAACCCTCTATCAAGCCGTGGAAATGTTGTTAAGTGCTTACCCGAACACACTTCAATGACTGACTAAGATTCAGTCAGTCTGCGTTCCTTTGGAGTCCTAAAAATCCTGCCACAGCTGCCTGCGTCCTTCAATCAACACCCCTTGTCTGATATCTAAAATCGAAATTTATCCATTTGACGATTCTCTAAAGGGATTGACCCGGTTTCCGGGGACAGGGGCTATTTGACTACGCAGTTCTGAAACATTTTGATGTTTGTCAGACGCGACGGCACATGCGTCTAGCCATTCGTCCTAGGAAATTTTGTTTTACTCGTTTGTTCTTCCGTAAGTCCAGTTGCAGTGGCATGTACCTCCGGCCTGGTCAAAAAAAATGCGGGCTTCTGGTGGAAGAAGGATGAGGGGGAATATTCTTGGACTCAAGACTCGGAATCCGTATCACAACTCGTAGTAGCCTCCCGTCCCTGCTCAATTCGAGGCAACCCTGTCATCATCCTCCTCCCCCTGCTCATCGACATCCCGACAATAACAGCAGTCATAATCACCATCAGCGTCAGAAGTACTAGAATTTGGCTTGCGCCTGTATCCGGTGCGGTGACAGAAACTAATTTCAAATCATGCTCAAAGGGCCTGAAAGCCTTCTGCTTGTCAGAGAACCGCTTGTAAGAGATGACCGTTCTCCCCCTCTCCCCCCCCCCCACCCATCCAAGACCTTTGCTTCTCGCGATAAATCCAGGCGACATGAAATGCGCGTGCATACACCCACACGCGCGCCGACACGTGACTGGGCTTTCACGAGAGGCTGAAAACTTGTCGGACAACAAGAGCGCATACTCGAAGGGACTGGGTATGACAACACCTGCAAAATACCACTTGATACAGGGCGGAAACACGTGCAACGGGGAAGGGGAAGAACAAACGGGGACACGTCTAGCCCAGAAAGTGACAACCAACGGTCACGCCCAGCAATTTGACGAATATTAAGCAAACCACCGGGGGGGGGGGAAGGGGGAGACGGGAGTCGAACCGTCGTCTGCAGGCTGTCTACATATGCATGTTCTAAATCGCCGAGGGATGGGAAGCACAACGTTCTAACTAACGTACTCCTGTCTCAAACTCTGCTCGAGTCGTGTACACGCGCATCCCTGACATGCGGCGGACAGTAAGAATGGGCGGGTAGGAGGAGGGCGGGGGGGGGGAGGTGGCACGGACCAGACCGCACCGGTTATGACGGCTCAGAGCCCTCTGGTGATGTGGAAGGTTTTAACTCATCTGTTCTGCTACTTCCGGACGCTTGTTTCATGATACCCCTTGGCTCTTGTCCGGTGTTCCAACGGTAGCAACTTTTAGAATTGTAACGTCAATTGGCGAACATATGTTTTCGGTAATTCCTCATCAGGCCTGTACATTTACATGGGAAATGGTCAGTCTAATTGTCGACATTAGTGGGCGTTTTCGCTGAGTTTTCGGTGAGTTGGTCAGGTGTTCAGATGCCCTCCATATTCTTGCAATCAGAGGCATCAGAGGACGTAATTTTGATTTGTTACTGAGCACGCGCATGTTGCTAGATGTCGACTGGGCCCGCAACCGATTGCGAGAAAATGATCTACCGCGCACGTGCCCTTACGATCACCCGAAGATGGCGGGCCGTAGCAAGTCTGGGGCTCGCCAGCAAACCAGCCGGCTCGGATGCCTGAACCAGTCTCACAACAAGTACCGGGCTTTATCTGCAGTAGAGTTGCTCTGTGCCTAAAATGATTTGCTTTCCAGGATGCTTTGGTGTTTGTCTTCAGACCGACAGTACACCGACTTGTCGGTTGGTCTGTCCTCGTTGGAATATGACATGATAGTTCGACCGTTGCAGGCGAAGGTGTTCATCACATGCCCCACAAGTAGGTGGACACAGGATGGTGATCTGAGCGCGAATACAGTAGGTGAGCTAACTCATGAAATTTCAACCGAAATTCCGAAATGCGTTTTCATTTCGAAAAGATCAATTAAGTAGGGTTGTAAAACTAATAATCATGCAGCATAATTTTATAATGATCCAGTTACCCCAGGGTACCTTCTTTCGAACGAACTTACTTCCGACTGCATGCAAGAACTATACTCTGCAAAAACTGACTACTTAAGTAGCGCGCAATTTTATTGATTTTCGATGACCTTGAAAATTCAATTATATTTCATGGAAAACATGCATAAAAATATTCATTTTTTACTTATTCGTTAGAAAATCACGATTTTATACTCGAAAGCAAAGTATAATTCGGTTTTAAAAAACTTTTCCCATTCCCGAATAACTTTGAACCCGACCTGCTGTTATACTTGCATTCGGCGTTTCAAAACTGCAAGCCATATATGTTGCGTGTACGGAAAACCATACATTTTTATACGGTATTAAGAGGAGGCTATATGGCGTTCACAAAATTAAGCAGTGAACTTGAGAAATATTGTTAACTTTACAAGCCACATTGATGAATGTGGATATATGAAGTTTTGTGAACGGCCATTTTACAGTACTAAAAATCTCACAAGTAGAACTTTTTTGAAACTGAATTATACTCTTCCTTCGAGTATACAATTGGGGGAACACCTAATTTT
Organism: Spirometra erinaceieuropaei; assembly: GCA_902702965.1. Lineage (NCBI taxonomy): Eukaryota > Metazoa > Platyhelminthes > Cestoda > Diphyllobothriidea > Diphyllobothriidae > Spirometra > Spirometra erinaceieuropaei. The sequence continues at coordinate 2,715,384 of CACRXP010000007.1, read as the reverse complement.
CCGCCTAATAAGTAAGAGAATAAATGGTTTTATGCATGTTTTATATGAAATATAATTGGAGTCTTAAGGACATTGAAAATCAATGAGGAAATTGCATGCTAAATAAGTAGGCATTTTTTGCAGAGTATAGTGCTTGCATGCAGTCGGAAATAAGTTCGTTCGAAAGAAGGCAGCCTGGGGTAACTGGATCATTATAAAATTATGCTGCAAGATGATTAGTTTTACAACCATACTTAATTGGTCTATTCGAAACGAGAACGCATTTCAAAATTTCGGTTGACATTTAATGAGTTAGTCCATCTACTGTACGTTTGTACTGAGAGCAGACTTGTGCAGCATCTGCCTCACCTGTCAGGAGTCAGCACAACCCACTTGCGCGTGTCATATCAGGTTTTCTCCGAAACAAGGGCATAAAAGATATCACAATGACTGCCCGGATCGGATTTTGTTTGGTAGCCTCACCTGAAGTAAAAAAACCCAGTCCCTCTAATACGGGACCGGTGGTAATAGGGGTTTTTACGAGTGGAAACGGGGAACGCACAGGCGACGAGGGCAAGTAGTTGAATGTGCAGGAAAAGCTATCGGGAATGCGCGGTTGTACTTTGAATGGTTTAAAAATAGTTGCGCTAACCTTTAACCCTAACCCCTAACTATAAACCCCGACCATAACCCTAACCCCCTAACCATAACACCTAATCCTAATCCCAACCCCAACGGTATTATTGAGAAATAGTTGCGCTAACTCCTAACCCTGATCCCTAACTATAACCTCTTATCCTAAACCCCAAGCGCTAACTCTAACCCTCAACCCCGACCCCAACAGTATTGTGTCCATAGAAGCAAACAGACGAATCCCAGGAAGCAGTCTTGAAGAAGGAGACTTAATCGCTGGGTTCGAAAACACATTATCGTCATGGCACCTGTGTAGAAACCGGATCTGCGAATACTTGGAGGCGATCGTGTCTCCTTCTTCAAGACTGCTTCCTAGGAACTCGTCTCTTCGCTCCTATTGGCAATGTATTTGTGCGCGATGCGCTCCGATCGGCCCGGCGATAGGAAATCTTTGTCCTTCGGGAGGCCATCACGTATTCGCAGATCCGGTTTCTGCACAGGCGTCTCGACAATAATGTCTTACCAAACCCAGCGATCGTGTCTCCTTCTTCAAGTACCAAACTACATTTTACCGCTGCCCGTACTCCTGAATGACGGTCTCGCCTGAAGCGTATGTGGCTTCCTCCTTCCTCACAGGCACGTGAGATAATGACAGACGAATGTACATACACACCCGCTGCTACGTTCAGGTTGGGCTGTATTCGTTATTACGCCTCAAAACCTGGAGATGTAGTTGCCAGTGAAAGTTTCCATCCCAATTCTCGGCTACCCTTGCAGCTCAGGCTAATTCCTCTATCGTTCTCTTCCATGTTAAGCCTGCCTGTGAAAGACAGGGGTGGAAGTCTGACTCGTTGCGACTAAAAGAGACTACTTCCCGACTAGACAGTTTGTGCCTAGTACAATTAGGGATGCAGAAGAACCTCTAACGTGCCAGCTGGACAGACTTCTGCCAGTGCTGTGGTTTGCAAACTTGTCGTTTTCTTGTTACTGACAAGTACCAATGATTTGGGCGTTAAGGTGTTGGCGAGATGGACCTTGTGTGATCGTGTTCGATTGTTAAGACACAGAGAGAGAGAGTCAGAGGGGAGAAATGAGGGGGAGAGAGGAGGTGAGATGCACGGTCGAAAGTCACCTCTGCCAGTCAGTCTTACGTTTTTCCAATAAAACACTCCAGATGAGAGCCCCCTCTCTGCAAGCGTTGTGCAGAAGCAGCATTGATGTTAACTATGCTTCCGAGAACTTGATGCAGGTGTTCTTGCCGATCGCAGTAAAGGCGTTTGCTTTCCGTCACGACACTTACAGTGCGTGACTGATCTCATGAAATACTTGCCGAAATTCTGAGATGCGTTTCTGGTTAGGAAGGATTACCTAGGTGGGGTTGAAAGGTTGCTTATCAAACAACAAAATCCCATTGTATTTCAGACTCGCCAGGATGTCGGCTTTTGAATGCACTTGTTTTCGACCTCCCATAAAAGCCACACCTGGTAAAAAATGACTACTTAATTAGTGTGTGTTTTTCAAGTTGATTTTCGATAGTCAAATAAATTCACATATTTCCTATAGAAAATATGCATAAAATATGCCTTCTTTTATTTGTTTGGTAGAAAGTAACATGGTTTTTACATTTTATACCAGAAAAAGGTGTATATTTAGGTTTAAAGAAAGTTTCTAATTATGAGATTCTTAATGCCGTGTGATGTCCATACATATAGCGTCGCACATCTCCGTTTACCAATGCTCCTCGTGAAACGTACAACATAGTCCACATCCATTGCAAAAGTTCATGAACTCAACATAGTATCTTCGTAAATGCATAGAGGAATATATGACTTTTCTTGTGAGGAAAGCATGCGGCTTGTAGACTGGAATTGATAAATTGTAATTCAACGGCTGATCTGACCCAAAATCATTGGGGAATAGGGAAATTTTTTCAGAACATAAATATACGCTTTCTTCGGATATAAAGTGTAAAAACAATGTTATTTCTACCAAACAGATAATAGAAAGCATATTTTCCATAAGAAATATGTGAATTTATAGGACTATCGAAAACCAACTTGAAAAACACACACTAATTAAGTAGTCATTTTTTACCAGGTGTGGCTTTTATGGGAGGTCGAAAACAAGTGCATTCAAAAGCCGACATCCTGGCGAGTCTGAAATACTATGGGATTTTGTTGTTTGATAAGCAACCTTTCAATCCCACTTAGGTAATCCTTCCCAACCAGAAACGCATCTCAGAATTTCGGCTAATATTTCATGAGATCGGTCACGCACTGTAATACACTTAATGCAGTCCAATTGCCGCCGAATTTTCAAGCTGTAGAAGTGAAGCACTGAAATACGTCATTTTGCATGAAAAAATAAGGGGTAGACTGTGCTTCGTTGGATTATGTTTAAAATTGTATCATGGACAAGTGGTCTTGCCGGAGATCGCGAGAGCGGGCAGACGAAAGTTACTCTGTGAAAAACAACCCTGTACAAATGAGCTATATGACTGTTATTTCACAAACAGTTTGTAGGAGAAACATCCGAATTCAATTATATGCTCGAAGCAGTGACAAACTTTAAATAAAAAGACCGTGTTACTAACTTGAAATGCATAAAGTCATCCTAAACTGCTTACACGAGGGTGGCTAAGCTATCCTTGTTCTAGCAACAACTGCGGTCACCCAGCCCTCAATTTTTATCTGAGAGCATACCCTGAAAATTACTAAACATCTTTCTGGCATCGACATGGCTACATATGCGATACTGCCCAGCCCGTTCTCACAGGCGCCATGACACAGCGGAGCTGCTGCTGCCATTGCTCCAAGAATCGACCCAAACTTCCACGCCTTTCGAGGTAGATATGCTTGCCTATTGATTAGTAGTCGTTAAACCCAGCAGATCGGAACTCGCTGGCAGCAGCGAACGCCCGTAGTCCGTCCTGCTGTTGGCCTAGTTTTTTCATCGTTACTCGCACGTGGATGTCAAGCCGATCTGTTTAAATGGGTAGTTTGACTGATTGACTATGCTTATCCGCACATTCAACTAACGCGCATGGGCTTACTCGGTCACACGCGCCTCCGACATTACACAGCAAAGGCACCTCTCACGTAAATGAGAAGCGCTTTCCTCAGCTCCTTTTCCATCCGTCCCCTCTACTACATGTGATATTCGAGCGATCCAACCCTTTGAGAAATCCTGGTGTGCGCGTGGGGGGCCAGGTCGTGTGTGTGGCTCGCACAGAGTGACTGTCCTCAACTCTGTCAGCCACCTCTCCCGATCTCAGTATCGGTCAGTTGACCGGTTCGGACGATCGACCAGTGCACGGGGGAAGTGAAATGGGAGTGAGGTCGACGGTCTCAGCGCATTTCCTCGCAGTAAACAATCTGACACGTTCGATTATATCACGGTGTGCTAAAAGCTGTTATTTGGAAGGCTGCCAAGCTACAATGTAACTCGGACCTTGCAGTCAGCCCGGCGTGTGTTTGCACGTTGTGTGGCTGATTAGTGGACCTAAAGTCCGACGGCCCTGGTTTCTTCTTAATATGGTCTTCATGTCTCTCCCGCTCAGTTGGGATCCGAACCTCTCCCCCTTCTTGTGTAAAATCCCAGTCGTTTGTGTGGTGACCATGGGATGTTGAGGCATGCCTACAGTAGGTGGGCTAACTCATTAAATCTCAACAGAAATTCCGAAATGCGTTTTCTTTTTAAAAAGATTAATTAAGTAGGGCTGTAAAACTAGTCAGCCTGCAAAATAACTATGTAATATTTCAGTTACCTCCGAACGCCGGCTTTCGAACAAACTTCTTTCCGGCTGCACCTAAAAACCCTAATCAGTAAAAAAAAGACTACTTACAGTGAGTGACCGATCTCATGAAATGTTGGCTGAAATTCTGATATGCGTTTTCGATTAGGAAGGATTACTTGGTCGCGGTTGTAATACCGATGATTTTAAGGCATACTCTTATAACATTTCGGACTCGGCAGGATGTCGGCTTTTAAGTGCACTTCTTTTCAATCTCCTGTATAAAGCGTGCTCGCTAAAAAATGACTACTTAAGTAGCGTGGATTTTCCCATTGATTTTCGATGGTCTTGGAAATTCAAATATATTTTGTAGAAACCAAAAACAAAATATGTTTTCTTTTAGTCAATCAATAGAGAATCACGTCTTCTTTATATTTTATACTTAAGGAAGGAGTATAATTAGGTCTTAAAAAGTTTTCTAATTGCCGAATAATTTGGAGTCTGATCATTCGTTGCATTAGCGCTTAGTGATTTCACTCTACAAGGTGCATGCGTTCCGCGTAAAGAAAATCACATATTTTTCTATGCCATTAAAGAGATATCATACAGAGTCCATAAAATTTTACAATGAAATCGGACCATGTTGTACATTTCATGAGGAACAGTGGTAAACGGCCAGCTACGATGCTATGTGAATGGACATATCGCGGTCTTAAAAAGTCTCATAATTAGAAACTTTTGAAAACCTAATTATACTCCTTCCTTAAGTATAAAATATAAAGAAGACGTGATTCTCTATTAACTGGCTAAAAGAAAGCATATTTTTGTTTATGATTTCTTTAAAATATATTTGAATTTGCAGGACCAACGAAAATCAATGGGAAAATGCATGCTACTTAAGTAGTCATTTTTTACCGAGCACGCTTTATGCAGGAGATTGAAAAGAAGTACACTTAAAAGCCGACATCCTGCCGAGTCCGAAATGTTATAAGAGTATGCCTTAAAATCATCAGTATTACAACCGCGACCAATTAATCCTTCCTAGTCGAAAACGCATTTCAGAATTTCAGCCAACATTTCATGAGATCGGTCACTCACTGTGCGTAGCATGAAATTTTCTCATTGACTTTCGATGCCCTTAAAGATTCAATTATATTTCATGAAAAACATGCATGAAAATATTTACTCCTTTACTCATTCAGGAGAAAATAACGTCTTTTTTCAATTTCACACTCGAAGAAAAGGTATAATTCAGTTTTAAAAAAGTTTCTAATTGTGAGGTTTTTCAATACCGTGAAATGGCCCTTCATAAAACGTCATGTCTCTGCATTTACCAACGTGGATTGTAAAGTTAAAAATGTGGCTCAAAGCCACTGCTCAATTTTATGAACCCCATATGGCCTCCTCTTAATACCGTAGAGAAATGATGGTTTACCGTACGCGGAAATTATTCAGCTTGTAGTTTGGGAACCCTGAATGCGAGCGCAGCGGCAGGTCGGGTTCAAGGTTATTCGGGAATTGGTAAAGTTTTATAAAACCGAAATTATACCCTTCCTTCGAGTGTAAAATTGAAAGATGACGTAATTTTCTACTGAATGAGCAAAAGAATGCATATTTTCATTCATGTTTTCCGTGAAATATAATTGAATCCTTAAGGGCATCGAAAATCAACGAGAAAATTGCATGCCACGTAAGCAGTCTTTTTTTACGGATTATGGTTTTTAGGTGCAGCCAAAAAGAAGTTTGTTCGAAAGCCGGCGTCCAGAGATAACTGAATTATTTTAGAATTATGCTGTAGGCTGATTGGTTTTACAACCCTACTTAATTAATCTTTTCGAAACGAAAACGCATTTCGGAATTTCTGTTGAGATTTCATGAGTTAGCCCACTTACTCCGGGCTGGCCACCTCCATCATTTTGCGCCCTCAGTATTCCTGACAATGCCTTGACGTCGAATCCAGGTGGGAGATGAAGAGAGAATGCAGTAGTCGCAGCGCAAGTCCACTAGTTCATGCGCAAGTCACCATTCCCCGCCTCACCCTACCGTGGAACACTCGGTAGACATCGCCGAAATTGATAATCGAACTGTCTTGCCTATCCGACTGAAAATATAATATAAAAGCAGCAGCGCTCGCCCTCTTCGCAAAATTCCGCCTTGACCCCGCGGTCATGAGAGACGGCGGACGAGATCTTTGTTTTTTTGTCCGTGAAAACTGTGGTTGCCAATAACAAGTGCGGCACTGTCGATAGGGACGACGAGGCCAGTTCCAGGAGGCAGTCCGATGGAGGAATATGCGATCGCTGAAACAAGAAGTTCATTTTCCTGACTTTTCACAGATTTTTGTTTCAGCGATCGCATCCTCATCTTTTGAAGTGCGTCGCTCTTTGGTGAGCATGCTGCGTCATGCGTACAACGCAGGGGGGTAGACAGGAATAAGGCGGAGACATTTTTATAGTAGTCCTACTAAAAATTTCAGTAGACATCGACGCAGAAGTCAAATTGCTGGAGCATTCCGAAGGCAACATTATTTAAGTGTTTGAGAAGTGAAGGCGTTTAAGCATCACGTCAAAAACCGCACATATAAAATTCACAGACAGAGGGTTTAACGAGACGAAACAGGTGGCAACTGAGCAGGACTCAGAGTTCGAGGAAAATGGAGGCGGCATATGTATCCCAACCTCAGACATCTGTTCTGCGTGCAAGGAAGTTTTCACTAATGACAGTTTCTCCTAAGGTGACTTCAATTTAAGTGGAGGAGGGAATGATATCCTCTCTAGAAAATGCTCAGAAGCCAACTTTACCTGTGGTTAGGATAGGCTGATGGTCGACGAAGCACCTAAACGGAAAGCGAAGGACGAGAAGCCTGATGGGAAAGGAAGCTTCAGTTCTTTAATCCGCTCGAGTTAATGTGCCAATTTTGGGTAAATCCAGTGGGGTTGACACCGCAGCCGCACTTTTGTATTTCCTTTTAGAATTACTACTGAAATCGTATTCGGCAGGTGTGTTTGTTTCACAAAAAACATACACGCGTTCTGCTGATTTTCTGCTGCCGTACGCGTATGATCTAACCCTTGTTGGTAGTCTAGTGATTTTCAACCCAGATATTCCAGTCCAAAGTAAAGCACGAAATCCTGGTCGGTTAGCGAAAATACGCCCTCTAGCAGACAGCTGGCTTACTGCGACTTCAATAGTTTCGATTCCTGTCCAGACTCACTCGTGATCGTATTAGTGACGACATAGAAGCTCTGCTTGCATTTACGAACTACTTATATTCTTGAAGTTGAGAAGACCGCCGACCATTCCCTCCATGAACCTTGTGTACGAGAGGCTGCCTTAGTAAAATGGGTCCATGTTGACCTCCATGACAGATGCAAATCCTTGGACAGATTTCGAATATTATAGCTTATTTAATCCATCCTTGAATTCCTTCTTGGGCGTCATGCCTTTAGAAATTAATACCCTTAGGTAGAATGTAGGCAGTTGGTATGAGCGAAGGCGGTCTATACTGGAACCCCAACATACGTTCCATGCTCCAACCAGGTCGGCAAAGTCTTCTTCAAACTGCGTCGACCTGTTTAGCTTTCCGGAGTAGTTGGGCAGGCGAGGAGGGCAAGGGAGAACGTCGCTTCCGGTTACAGTACCAGCCAGCCAAATCATCAATTTATTTTTGCCTCAATAATCAACATCACTGACGAAATTGCAGCTAATAAGGACTCATATGTGTACAAACAGGCAACCATCACACTAATTACGACCGTCGGCAGCGAACGAGAGGACTGCTAATAATGATAAGTGTAATGGTAGGGGACGCTCACCGATCTTTCTTACGGAACTCACTCGTTCTGTTGTGCCGTACGGGCTCTCTCGAAGTGTTCCACATTTCGGGGTTGGGTATGACTGGCTGACTTTGGCTAATAAGCAGAAGTGGCCATTCCAGTCTCCCTGGTCTTTGTCGGTAATACCCTTCTGAGCATATCATGCGCCGCTGTGCGGCTGCTGGTTGGGCTCGAGAGGGAGCCCGTAAGGCGCAGCGGAACGAGTGAGTTCCGTAAGAACGATCGGTGAGCGCCCCCTACCACTGCATATTCTCGATCGAAACCGACAGGGCAACGGGCTCGTGGCCCAGTGGTTAGAGGTATTCATATTGGTCTCAGACAAAATTCACCAACCGGAATAGCCCATCCCTCCGACCTCCGCTAAAGGCCGTACATCAGAAGAACGGTGGATAATGTAACAGGGCTACTTCACTGTGCGAATCCACCTAACAGGGAATTCAGGTCATCATATGACGTCAAGCAGATAAACAATAGCTCCAAGAAAATAGTGATGTTAGAAATTCTACGGGTTATTTATCTGCAGTTATAAATGCATCTAAACGACGGTCGAGGAAGGAAACAGGTGTTCAGGCCTACGTGGTTGGCTTATTAGACTGGCAGTCTGGCACGAATTTGACGCCTCGGTGGGGAGAACAAAGATAAATAGTTTGATTTTGACCAGTGCACTGTCAGTTCGGGACTGATGACCTACAAAGCGTCTTTTATAATGCGAAAAGAACTGTCAGTATCATTCCAAGTGTCGACAATAGTTGGCAACACCCCCTTTTAGGAAGTTCCAAAATGGCTGGTAAAACATTGATTTCACGGGCCCTTGAGAACTGCCATCACAGCGGCTTAAGGCATACCGAGACCGTAGCCACAACGACCTTCAGGCTCGATCCCGAATGGAAAGAGAAGGAGCTGGACACTGGCTGGGAGGATAGTTCATTCTGTGCAGAATAGCTGGAGAAGGGGTTGAAGAGGGCTGGCAGTCGAATGAAGGTACGTCCGGCACCGGGAGAGTGTGGCGTGTGCGCCTCTGAATTGACCTTGAAGATGATTGGACAGTTGGAAAGCTGTGAGCGCGCGAAACTCAGGCTGTCGCTGGTGCGCGCGTGCAGGCACTCACGAGAGGCGCGGTGTTGCAACAGGCTAACGGAGTAGGGCCACCACACCGTAAACGGACAATCAAGCCGAATTTCGAATAAGTTGCACCTATTGTGTGGTCGTAGACAATGGAAATATGAAACTAGTTTCGGGTTGTTGCATTGGTCCAATCTGTTAAACAGACGACACCAAAAAATACTGACAGCGTCTTCAAGAAAAGTGATACTGGCAACTGGGCGACGGTATAGAGAAGGACCCCTCTTAACTGTCAGTAGACTGTGGATCGTGTCATATGGGGTTTTATCTTAGCATACATTCGCAGGCTGTTACAGAAATTATACTGCCAACAACGATTACTTCCCACAGCCTCACACCTTAAATAAAAATATGTTATTTTGTGAGATTTGCTTTTTCTTTATTGTTTACCTATTACTATCGGTAAGAGTTGGGAGATGGCACCCAAATATCGGTTCCCTATAAATAAGACCTACTATAACTATTTGAGTAGGTTATGGCTTTACACATTTATTGTTCCGTTATCGTACAATAGCGTAAGATATGACTTTCGACATGAATCCAGGCAATTTCTGTGTTTTCTTTCATTTTGCCAACTTACTGTCTAGGGTGCTGCTACACCCATAAAACTCCCTTTACCAGAAATCACGTATGGCACGATCAACAGTCTAATGACAGTTAAGTGGGGTCCTTCTCTATACCGTTGCCGGCAATTGTACTGGTTGATCTTCAGCACCGCAGGAACTGGACCGCCGATCTACGGAGGGTATCCGACAGCCCGTGACGTTGGTGATGGCATACACGGAGTAATGCAGAGCACTTAGGATAGATCCCAGTGGAGAATGAACAGAACAGGGTGGTTAGACATGTCATCACGAACATTCGGGTGAACAAGATAGATGAACATAAAAGACATACTATCAGCAGAAGGGGACTTATGATATAATAAAACGGTAGAAGATGCAAGAAAACAGATTTGGCTACAGCAGACGAACGATCCGTCTATACGGGGGGGGGAGGGAGATGACATCGTCATGCCAGCTTAACGACCAATGGGGAATGCAGCGTTGCAGCCAATCGCAGGGGAAGGTCGTGGGGGGGGACGCTAACATAGAGAGGGCGGAAAGTGGTGTGCGGTAGAGGCGACGCCAGCACTTGGGAGGTAAGCAGCATCGGCCATCCCTATAGACACGCGGTTACACCGCCTTCATCCTGGGTCCCCACCAAAAATGCCTTCACTCCTTTTAAGAAACTCTGTTCATTCCGCTATGTAGCGTCAAAAGCTCTTCAGAATTCATGTTTTCTTAAAAAATCAAAATGACCGGTGCTACCTTGACAAGAAAAAACGACTCCAACCCATAAACAGAAAACATAACTTGAGGCTTGAATAAGCGACAATTATATTTGGCTGCAGACAATGGGAATGCGAAATTCGCACATCCGCAAAATGGACATGCCTTAACAGACTTGAGCCACCCTCATCCCGAATCCACACCAGGCTCGTCATAGGGGGTGGCTTCTGCGTTTCTACGATCCGTATCCAGAGAGGATTACCACAATCTCCGGCAGTGTGGTTCTTTAATGTCTACCCTTCATTTAAACGGATTCGGGCACCGAAAAATTTAATCATACGCGTATTTTCTTATTTACAAAATTTTTCAAGAAGCGGCATCTCCTCCCTTTGCATTCGATGCAGTTGATTCGTCTTTCTCTAGACACCCTCGAGGACGGAACGCAGAATTTTCTTGGCACAACGCCCCGCCGGCGCAGGCTTCGACCAGAAGAAACTGGCGTCCCGGAGAATGCAGACTGTCACTACTGGCTTGTCGTTATTCATCAGCTGTACTTAAACCCCAGTCGGGGGAGGACCAGTGTTTGTCTTCAAGTCAGTGACTTCGAGGTGAGCGGAAGTCAAGCGCTGCGCCTCTAGGCGGTGGACCTATGTCCCATCGGCGGTGGCCACGAGTAATACTATCACTCTGTCAATCATACACGTGAAATCGCTCCATGTAAATCCCGTCTACGGTTCTCTATCCAGCCACCGGGCGTTTTTACGTTCTTAGTAATAAACAGCTCTCTGCCGTAAAAATAATACATGATCGGGCATCCCACCAGGCGTAATCTCCCCTCAAATGATACCCTTATCCTCTAGCTCGGCATTCTGCTTCAACTTGTGTCCATAGTGGTACCTTCCCTAAATGCAGGACGATCTATCTCGTTTCCTCGGTTGAACAAACCAGCCCCAACTTCGTCAAGCAGTTTTTGAGCCTCAATCCACTCAGCCTGCGATTTACTACTTAAACGCGCCCTGTTCCCGATCCGACCAGATTCATCTGCGAACCATTCGTACACAAATACATAGATGCAACTAATACAAGAATGAATACACAAGTCCATTCCTCTCCTATTTGACAGTTCGACCGTCGTTGCCGACGACGTCCACCGTGTGGTCCACAACAACGTTGCGTTGTGGCAATGTTGCGTTTAGGAACCCTCATCGTCCACAACGAAAGTCAACAGCAAATATGCCTTAAATCAGTTAGAAAACTTTCCCTAATAAATTACCTCTATGAGGAGTACTTTGATACTGTATTCCGCTGACAGAAGTCTAAGTACTTTAGTTTTTTACAGAGTGAGGCCACGGAAAAAATTGACACTTTCGGTCGTTTCTTTCACTTTTTCGACTGCAAACACAAGAACACGCCTTCTTTATATTGCGGCCATTTCAGAAACAAAATCTGATCCGTACAAGAAGGCTTTTTGTGCGGCTGCTGAGGGTCATGTTCACAGAGAACTCGATCCTAATGTCGCCAGGGAACGGCTGTGTTCTGCAAGATTGCATTTCCATCCCTAAGAAGCATTGTCCTATGGCGTTCAAACCTAGACTTCGTGCATTGGCGCTTAACTACCGGTCGGTAGGACTGGTTTGTCAGCACCCACGACCAACCCCACCCAGGGCAGCTCGCACATTCAGGCGGAGGTCTTCTTCCCAAACACCGCCGCCCACGTAGCCTTTGAGAGCTCATTCTGGTTCGACTGTGCATTAATCGGATCGCTAAATGAACAGTTCGCCTAATTCAGTCTCCCGTTCAGTGGCTGGGTTCAGAGTAACGGTGACTATGTCCGAAAGTTCGACCGTCGTTGCCGACAATGTCCACCATGCGATCCACATCAAAGTGAAGCAGACAAGGTGACTTGAGCGTGAATTAGTTTGTAGTGAGGGTAGACTTGCACGGCACCCACCGCACACTACCCTTCCCCGCCTGAACCCGCTGTAAAGACATAGTCAAGGAGACCGGAGGCGGGGGAGGACGCAGGTGAATGGCGCGGTTGAACCCGCATCTGGACGCCACGACTGCAACAGAAAAGACGTGGGTGACTGGGTAACCATTCACACGGGGAACGGCCAGGGTACACCAGGCTGTGAAGGCCATACTTTGCTGATCATGGCATAGCAGACGCTCACAAACCTTGGGATCCATCCGTGCATAATCATATGCAATTAATACGACAGCATGTATACGCAAATACGTCCCTCTCTGATTTGTTTCTAAACCAAGACCGATCTACAAGCCTTACGAAGGGCTCTGACTAAAGTACGTAAACACCGTCAGCAGGTCTTTTCCTGTCTCCACTTTCCACCTGAGACCGCTTACTTCGTGGCGCTAGGAGAGTTCAAAAGTGCATAGAGCATGCACCTTTTTAAAGATGACGCCTTAATTACAAGAGGCCGGAACAAAACTGCGTCTCAGTGACCTTTTTGGAGACCGAAACCCATCATTTACCCCTCCTTCCTGGTCTGCCTCAGCTTTTGACACAGGGTATCTAAGTGCGATGGCGATAACGCTTTTGGCTCAGTTCCATCCCCTAATCAGAATCGAGATACTGGTCACCAGAAATCGTTGACTCCTTTCTGCCACATTGGGACTACTGCTGCTGCTGTAGGGAGGCGCCTCCACTAAGCAGTTGCAAACGACTGGAAGCCGTAGATAACAGTCGCAGCTAAAATAACATGGGACAGCCTGGATACCACCGTGCGCCCCACCGGTGACTTGTGCGTGAGGTACTTTGCACGGAGGCAGGCTTGCGTGACATCTACCATGCCCTTGCCTCACGCACCCTGCTCCGATGACATGACGTTAGGACGACCGGAGGAAGGCGCGGACTTAGCGGTCAAACAACCCATCCACGCGTGCTCGCGTGACCTGGTCCCCACTGCATGCGCCAACATACACTAGCGTCACACCCTTAAGGTTGTTATTCACACACAACAGGGTCCTGAGATAATGCACAAAACGGCCTTCGTGCGGGCACAACTGAGTAGCACTTAGTCAGCCTTCGCAAACAGCTGGTCACCTCCCAATACTCACCCCAAAAATGCGAAATCGTCTACCGGCGCAAAAATACCGAGACAGACAAAGACACCAGGACCTGCCAGGCGAATGTTACAACTGAGAATAACTACTTCTTTTATTATCCGATGAACGGAGAAGTGGGTTGTGTCTCAGGTGACACCTAACTGGAGAACAGTTAGCCAAGTGGACTCCGTTTGTGGGCCCTCCGCCCAACTTTGCGGTGTGGTGACTCCAGATGATTATTTTGGAACAAGAACTCAAGGTTAAGTAAGCACAGACCACTCAGGCGTGGTTGAGCAGGCCATGCTCGCTTCGGCCCACAGGCCAACAATAAGCAGACAGCACCTAATGCCCCAGTTTGGGGACGAGTGGAGCATTCGGAGTGGCAGTGGTGGGACCCGGATTCTCACACAAGCCACCCACAGCTGCCCCTTGCGCCACTTCATGATATGACACATCTCCCTGACGTCTAACTATCCGCAGCGATTTTCTCCTGCCACAAACCCCCAACCTATCCCTACTGTCAACGAACCTCAGACACACTTAAATCCGCTGTAACCGGACTATCCGTGCGTTATGCATATCACTCAGACCAAAAACTGGTGAATCTAGTCACAGCAGATGTATAGGCATCAGTATTGAGCGCCAGTCATCACTGACGGCACATTCCACAACCTACTTTGCACCTGCGATGGCACTCGTTATAACGGATTCGGCCGACTGCTTACACCATATCACAAATGGTCGTCCTCCATTGCAGCTGGTCAGCGACAAACCCCGTATGGAATTGAGCCCATTGGGAGGGGGGGGGGATGGGGGCAGCCCCACAGACTGCAAAGCCTGAAAAGAGCTTCAGACCAGCTTTTGCTACATTTTCAGTTGGCCCTTTTCGGATGAAATGACATTCCGGACAACTTCGTCCTTCAGGCCGAACCAGTTTGCCCAGCGAGTAACTAGGGTTGCAGATGTTACCGCACGAGTCGACAGATCAGCCTGTTTGCTGGTAGTTCCATACGCTGTAACACAAATCAAAATGTTCCAAAGACGAAAGTCCAGCCTACAAGACAACTGCGGTGGAGGGGGCTTTCTTGGTGGCGGTATACGTCCACCATGTCAGAGTCCCATCTTATTCTCGGGGTCCCAACCCGTTCCAACCACAACTTCAAATATCAGAGCGCCGGACAGCCCTTAGCGAAGCGGACCAATAAAAGCTGTCCTTTTTACACCACTGCAGTTCCGAAGATGGACAGAAAAAAGTATATGGCCGGGCTCGCAGATAGGAACGGTGGCTCTGTCATTCAAACTATCGCAGAACTACAGCAAAGACCACCAACCACGCCTAATGACGGTACGTTACCCACAAAGCAGAACACATGCGATAAGGTTTCTCTACCGATACTCAGACTAGGGGTGTGGAAAGAAGTTAGTAGACAGAAAGTTAGGAGTTGGTTAAAAAAAATCCCTGTCAAGAGGTCTGTGGCCTGAGGCAAAGCACTGCGGCATAAGTGAAACATCAGGGAGTATGCAGCAGCGCTCTATCGGATGTCCGAGACGCACGCCATATCAATTATTCTTCGAATCTCCCCATAGGCGGTTTTGTACTTGGTCCACTGGGTCAACAACTTGTCCATCATTTCCGTTGCGCCAGCTGACTTCTTGGTCATAGTTTTACTCTCCTCAAGCAGATGCTGTAGCTCCTGTTCTGCTTCCTCCAAGTCCTTCAGGAGTTTTGCGTTTTCCGGCTCATTTTTCACACTGTTCCAGTATCTCTCTCTAGCGGCCTCGTACTCATTAAAATCCACAAGCTTGAACCAATGTCCACACCCGCAACGTGTTGGAATGCCTTTATAGAGGAGTAGATAACTGACGTGATGATTGTCTTCATGACCTGGAGGGAGAACGGGTACACAAAGAGCTGTTTTAAAACCGCGCACCGTATTCCTATGTAGCATAAATGGAAAAAGCGAAGGCAGAAACGATGAGAATTGAGCTGCCGCGAAATCAAAGAGAAGAATCGAAAAAAATGTGCAGGTTGAAACATCGCGGCAGGTGAGTGCGTTTTCTGACCAGAATGGAGCAAACCACAAAAGGTAAGCCTACACTTGTCAAGTATTGCCTCCACAACAGAACAAATGCTACTTCAGAACATATGCAAATCTAGAGTCCGTCCATGGATGCGCCTCCGGACATCAAACCCCAAGACAGATAGAGAATATATCCCACATGTGCCTTTACTTGCAGTAAATATAGATGTGGTCGACTTACTATCTTATCCAGCGATGAAGAGTGAATTCCGGATGTCCAAGGGTCACTCCCACATCCTGACTGACTATGCTGTCGGGTCTTGAACTAGTATTCCCCGCCGTTGCCACCACCACCGCCGTCAGGTGGACAGGGTATAGGATCAAGAGCAGCAAGACTGAACTCATGGGGCAGACGACGAAGAATGTGTCTAAATTGCCTCAAACATCACCCATGGGTGGCTTGAGATGTCCTTGCAATGTTTTCGAGCTAAATTCGAACTGTTCCCCTTGAGAGAAGGCATTCAAAGGATGGTTGTCGAACAACAGTGATAAAACCTCTAGTTTACAAAAGCCCTGCAAACGGCATCATTTAAGATGAATTGGCCCCCACTCTGCCCATTTGGCAATATCGTTCCGGGGTATTTGAAAGTGCCAACTTCTCCCAGTTAACAACGGTTAATCTCGAGAGGGGCCTTCTTCTGGCACTACCAGATCGGATTTGGCGACCTCATTCACCCACGACACTGCATCACAAATTTATGTTAAGATGGTGATAATGCTAAGACAGCGTCGTGTCCTGCGAAGACTTGGAGAAGTGTTAAGGATGTGGACGATGTGGTAGCGGTCTACTGTCATTTCAAAAGAGCGACGTGACGGCAACATCAGTTTGGCTTGTTGACACGGTCTTGTTTCTTGAAACTTGAGGAAGGACGCAGTGTATTAGATCACCAATTATCTTTAAACAGTACTCATGAACTTCGAATGAAGAAAAGCTCTTGCCAAGTGCCTTGACTTTCCAAATACACTACCGTATCAAAGTTCTGTGAATACTGGGTTGCAGCCGCAGTTACGGTTGATCGAGGTGAAAGACCCATAGGAAATGATCTATTATCCAGACCCGGCAGGCCTTTTTGCATCTCAACTAGACAAGCTTGTGGCCTCGTACCTTTGGGGGTACTATTGAACCAACACTTTCTAGACAACCAATCGTTTTCGTCGGAAAACAGTTCATGGCGCCCATCGTCGGCCTCAGCTGGCAGGAAGGGTTTGATGCAAGCAGACGGATGTCTACAGCAGCTGCGAGGTTCTTGAGGCAGCGAAGGCTGTACTTGGCTTCAGATGATAAATTTCCGATATTACGACCTACCTGATATTCATGCGCCACTCTCCCTGTCGGTGTCGCAATTGGACACTGAATGTACCCGGACACAAAACAAGACCTCAGAAAACAAAATTTGCTCAAAGGACATTCTGAAAGGATCGCTCCCTGGAAAACGCCGCTTGCCTAGAGAATCATTAATATTTCCTCTAAATATAATTTAACACTGCATTCAGATGTTTTCGACCGGAGGCAGGCTAATTTTCTGTTTGTGGAATACTATTGAAGAAGTATATCGGTCAAAGTTATGTTAACTAAGTCTCGAAGAGAAAGTTTACGCACCCGATGTCAGCAAGTTTGATGGAATACGTATATGTCAGTGAGACGTGTAGCTCTATGATCTCAACTGACTAATAACTAAGAAACGAATTACTTATGAAAACAAGAAAGAAGACCCAACACAAACAGCCGATTCGAAGGGGTGGAAGTGAAAAACGCTGTCACGAGATGCAAATTAACTCGTAATACCAGAAGAAATGAGGTCATGCAAACAGATATAAGATAAACTACATCTTTTCTTACAGATGCAACCCAGTATGCGGCGCTCTTCATCGAAGGGAATCAGATTCGGGCGCTCCTTCGACGAGGGCCCGGCCTCACGAGTTTTTACATCTCGATAACTTACCTAGGGCTAAATAAAAACGCAGTATGCTTACATCAGAAGCTTCTAGATCTTCCAAAAGTTCTTGCTGTATTTTACTCAACTTTTTAGATGGTTCTTGAGATAAAGGTGTTGCGCCTGGGAATCAATCGATGTCTAGAATAAGCATACTTGTATCGCGGAGTGACGGGTTGTTGATAATAAAGTTTCGGACTCTACTATAGACGCTATTTGGTGGTGCATGAAAAGCTACGGCCGAAAAGAAACGTGGCCGCGAAAACCACGGAGCAAAACGAGAAACGATTCTCGCCATATTTAGGCCGGACCGTCAAACTGCAAACAGACCTGAAGTGCCCGCAAAGTGCGTTATAGTCACTTAAAGTAGAGAGAGAGAATTCGCTTTATTTTCAAACTACAAATTCCCGATTTTTAACAAAGGTCACTTTTCCGCAACAGTCGATGCATTGTAGTGGAATCCATCGGTTTCCTCTTAGCGTTAAATTTGCTGAGTTGATTTTGATCTTTCTTCGCCGATGAAGGCCCCTGTACATTTGCTATATTTAAAATTTCTCGCAGCAGTCGGTGAAACTGTGTACAAAGGCCGCTTGATGTCAGAAAATGATGATCGGAGCACAAATATTGTGGTTCAGTTTGTTTGGTTTTGGCAAGCAACGATAGGGATCGCGTTAGTGCGGATGATAGATGAACCAGTGACTGAAGCCATAATCCATGACACTGTCAAAATCTGATATATTAAAAATCCCACATGGGTGAAGACAGTTATTTGAACAATCGCTACCAAAGCTGAGGGCGTATAAGTGTCCCAGCAAGCGGTTTCCGTATGCCATCTCTTCAGGCCAATGGGAACGGTTAAGCTTTTTGGCTCCTCGGCGAGCGCGAGTGTCCGACTGAGCCTATTCAGGCGGGGACTCACTGTGGATCGACCTCGAGTTCTAGCCTTGCTGTTATCCAGTCTTGAGAAGCTCCAGTTTTGATTGCCAGGGAGCGTGAGACATACTGAAGGCCACAGGAGTAAGCCGATGCAGCGGAAACTATGGGAGAAGACTGTAACAGTACCCACAAGCTCGACTACAGTCCGAACAACGGGCCGATAGGAAGGGAACTGAATGTGAAAGTGAGAGAGGGGAGAAAGCGCTGAAAATCAAAAACGGCCAAATAATCCAGAGAAGTCAAGGTCAAGCCGCTGGTTTTAAATTTGAAGATAAGTGGAGAATATTATTTAGGTAGTTTTTCTCCGAGACCTAACGATTTTAGCCCCTGCTATTTTGGTTGAATTTCTTTAAATACAGGCCTATTCATTCAGAACGGCCTGTTGCCCTCTTCTTTTTTTGCACTTTGCTGTCAATTCTTGGAAATTTATTCGGCGGGAAAATCTCCGATATTCCCTCTGAAGAATGCAGGCGTCTCGACTCGTTCACCTGATCGCCAGTGAAGCTGGTGATAGACGAAAGCGTTCTTACAACTTTCTGCTAAAAAATGTTTGTCGATCTGCTCGGGCAATTGATGTTGCTACCAATTTTCTGTATTCATGTGGTTTCAACTACAAAATAGCCGATGTCAAACGCTTGTCCTCCCGTAGCAAAAATCCACTCATTTTAGTCAAATTATTTTTATCAATCGACGTTGACACTATTTTGCCCATCGAGATCATGTCACTGAGTACGTGGAAAGTGCAAAACTTTTCCTTCGTCATGATCTTACTCCTATGGAGCGTAGAATCGGGTCTCTCTTCTCACGTAATTCCACTGCTTCTCAGTCTACTGCTCCCCAACTCGATCATAATACAAGTGGCCGTGAGGATTCTGCTTGTCCTACTCCTGCGACATCTGACTCCCTACTTCCCCTTCCTTCTATGTACATCTCCATCTCACTCAAGCCACTTGACGCATTTGCCTGCCCCTAAACTTTCAGCAGCAGCAGCAGCAGCCCCATCTGTCTTTTCGTGTCCTCCGGATAGCCCTGCTGGGACACATGAAAATCTGTCTACATCAGCAAGACCGACAACTTCCCCTGTTCAACTGGGTGCTGCAAGCTCTACAGTTAAGTCATCTGTGGCTTGGCATCAGAAAGGTGAGGCTCCAAAACCGAATCAGACTCCGACCTACTAGAAAGGTAATACAGTTCCATTTAGGGGTACGCCACCTTCTCTTGGATCTATCAAGTCTTTTCAGCCCAGCACGTCTACAAACCCCGCAAATAAATAAATTTTAAGTAAATTTTATTTTAATGCCAGTTTACAGGCATTGTCAAGGGAAGCGACTAAACACAAATCCGACCAGCAGTGAAAAAAAACTCCTGAGCTTAAGGCATAAAAATATAGTTGATGGTGGTTTTTGTGGTTTGGAGGGCTCAGGAGAAAAAAACTGTCGGCGGTGGTAGAATATCGACCGTCAAGAAGGGGG
>CACRXP010000007.1:2668325-2694420 GCA_902702965.1 Spirometra erinaceieuropaei | reverse complement strand
CATACATGAAAGGCCTACCATTCTGAAATAAATCGGGTACATCATTAACGAAAAGGCAAAATAAAAGCGGGCCGAGTACACTACCCTGAATGACTCCACTCCTCACACGTGTGGGGTTGGAGATGGTGTTGGAAATCTTAACTCGTTGTGTGCGAGTGCCCAAATAAGAGGATATACAATTCAAAAGTTTGCCACCTATTCCGAAAGCGGACAATTTCAAGAGGAGAAGAGCATGGTCAACACGGTCAAAAGCCTTAGAGAAATCGAAATATACCGTGTAAAGTGCAAAACCATTGTCCCTAGATTGGAGAACATAGTCAAAGAAAGAGAGTTGACAGGTGTCACAAGATCGAGCTTTGAGGAATCAATGCTGAGCAACACTCAGTAAGTTGTTCGCTGTTAAGTGACACATCATCTTATCCTTGATCAATGTCTCTAAGATCTTCGAAACTGCGGGGAGGGTGTTTATTGGCCGAAAGTCATCAAATGATGTAGAGTTGCCGTGCTTAGGAATGGGCAAAATGTGTGATTCCTTCCACAAGGTAGGATAAGTTTCACTTTCAAGAGCAAGATTAAATATCTTGCATAGAGAGAATGGGATGATCGTGTTTGCATCGACTTTTAAAATGCTTACTGGGACACCATCAGGGCCTGGACTATAAGATTGACGAAAACGCCGAATCGCAACAGTCACATCCCACAGAGTGAAACTTATAGTTTCTAGAACTGCCCCGGTCAATGACTGGATGGTCGGAAGCGGAGTGGTCGAGTCTTCAATAAGCGTTTTGGACAGGAAATCATTGAAGCTATCCGCGGTTAACTGGGCATCAACTATGGGATTTCCGAGATCGTCTCGAAGGATGGGATACTGCGTCTTTCTCTGAGTTCGTATTTTTCTAGAGAAAAGTTTCGAGACACTTAACGAATGGTTTTCAGTAAAGTGGACCTCTTCGGCTAGCTGTTTTTCTTCAGACAATCTCTTAGCTCGATCAAAAATATCACAAATCAAGGGCAGAACAGAAACATCGTTCTGCAGATGGAAACGACGATAAAGTCTGCGCAATCTGCGACGAAAGGGTAAAGGTAGGAAAATCTCATCCCCAACATTAATAATTTTCTTACGGGGGACAAAACGAGGAATAAACGGACCCAAAATTTCATCAAATAATTATCTGTCCTGCGTACCGGTTACTTATCGAAGCCCTACTATATATCCAGCAAATAATTCATACATGAATTGCCCTAAGTCATTTATGCCCCAGCCTAGTTCAGGCTCCCCACCGCTTTAAGCCAATTGCTCTCAGGTACGTCACCCTAACTCCTTTGACTTCCAACCTGGACTTTTTTCCCACACTTTTATTCTTCCAGCTGCCTACCCTCCCCACTAGCCTCTACTTTCCTTCTGGGCTCCCTCCTCCTCCCCTTTCTTCACAATTTAACTACCAACAAGTCTATCCATGCTCTAACTCCCCTAGCATTCCAATGTTCGAAAACTATATCCCCACATCCTTTAGGTCTCATGCTGAGCCTTCTCATGCTGGCTCCCCGTACGTCAATAAGTCTAGACTAACTGGCACTTATTATCCAAGCGTCATTAATTCACAGCTTATATATCCGCCTCCAAATTTTTTTAAATACCGTCGACAATGGCATTGCCGTTCGAAATACATTAGATATTACATTATTGAATGTCAGGTCTGTTATAAACAAGATGACCCAAATCAGAGCAATTGTTCTCGAAATGACGCCTGATATTATATGTGTAACGGAATCTTGGGCCCATTCTCTAATTCCTGACTCTGCCCTTCTCATGGATGACTTCGGTTTTTACCTTCAAGACCGCGCGACTAGGCGTGGGGACGGCTGTCTTCCTTATCTTAAATCTTACATAAAGCACTCTCCATATTACCTGGATTTTACCTCATTCTCGGGAAACTGCTGCTTTGCATCTGCTATTCTCTCGCCGCAAAGAAAGGCAATTATTGGCTGTATCTACAATCCCCAAAACTATTTAGCCAGTGATGATTCACAACTCTGTGAAATCTTTAAATTAATTTCGAAGCTGCTTTCGATGTTAAAATAATCACTGGGAATTTCAACCTTCCTGAAATAGACTGGGTTGCCAATAGCTGTCCACCTAGATTCCAGCCCTTTCAAGATATTGTCAATTTTTCTAACTGGTCCAAACTGGTGCGCTCTCCAGCAAGAAATAATCCCATTTTAGATCTAATAATTACCAATGACTATGCTCCTCTTTTTGTTGCTTTAAAAAAGTACATCTTTGACAGTGACAACGTATTAATTCATTGTTGCTTACCGCTTGTCTTTTCAAAAAAGACCAGCGTTCTTCGGACTTACATGAAATACGACTGCGTAGGTAACGACTTCATAAATAACTATATTAGATCTTTGGATTGGTGTGGCTTTCTCTCCTGTAGCGATGCAACCATTCTTCGTGATATCATGTCCAATGTTTCCAAGGACATCCTAGCGTTTGCTCCGCGTAGATATCTCAAGCCTTATTCTTCAGATTTCCTTATTCCTCATTTTTTTCACATCAGACTAAAAAGTTGAGACGGCAGCTGCGTGACCCATCCACTAGTTCCATATCAGTCCATCTTAGAATCACAGAGATTTTTGAGAGGAGCCAAGTGCGCGACAGGCATAGAAAATCACTTGCCCTCAGTGATTCGAACCCTGGCAAATCCGTCGCTAGCACCTTCCGTCATCGGTCCTTCTCTAAGCGTGGTCACGAACTTACATCCCTGCTAAATGATGACAAAATCTTCCTCATCGATGACACCGGCAGAGCGGAGTTGTTTAATGAGTTCATTGCAAAACACCTTAATACTGTGTCCGAACCAGTCCCTTTCTTTCGCTCACTTTCAGATAAGACGCTGAGTACAGTCGATGTCTCCTCAGATCTCATTAAGAAACACATAAGTCGTTTGAAATACTCACACTGCTCAGGAACGGACGAGATTCCGAATAATAAACAAGCACCCGACCTTCCCATTTTCTTAGTAATTTATTCTCGGTTTACATTTCAAAAGGATTCTTCCCTGAAACATGGAAAACGTCAATTATCATTCTTGTCTTCAAGTCTGGATCTCGGTTCGATGTCAATAACTATCGGGGCGTGCACAAAACGCCGTCTCTAGCAAAATTTCATGAAAGGATTATTTTCAATGAAATTCTTGACTTCTGTCTAGCTCCTCGGCTTCTGAGCTCTACTCAGCATGGATTTTTACCTGAACGATCCTGCGAAACTTGCATCTTCGCATTTTTAAGCTAATAACTTCTCTTCGTAATGAGCGGCAGTCAGTGATAGTTATGTACTTTGATCTTAACAAAGCCTTTGACAAGGTGCCCCATAGACGTCTTTTAGTAAAATTGGAAGCTCTCGGCATCCGGCCGCCTCTACTGGACTTCATCAGGCCCTACCTGTCCAAGCGATATCAGAAAGTCGTGGTCGGTAATAACTACTCAACACCTCACTCGATCACGAGTGGCGTACTTCAAGGCACGGTCCTGGGTCCGCTACTCTTCTTTCTGTACATAAATGATATTTCGACTGAACTCGGAAATTCGCAAACTGTTACTTATGCCGATGACCTCAAGTGTGTTTACTCATACTCTAAGGACACCGCAAACGTTTGTGTTGAAAAAATTGATGCCGATTTACTACGCTTAAGCAGACGGGGTTCAGTATGGCCGATGGAGTTTTCATCATCCAAGTGTGGTTTCTTGTCTCTTGGTCCTGCCAAACTTCCTAATCCATAACCTTACAGAATGACCCACTCTTATAATTCCTCGCCATAAAGGACCTAGGTCTAAGCTATACAAATAAACTTGCTTTATCACCTCATGCAGTTAGAATCACTGTCAAAGCCGAGCAGATATGTGGATTCATATCGCATAATTTTTCCTTTCGGAAATAAAGCTAAGACATTATCAAATGTTTGTTCCTCCTGTCCTCGAATACTGCTGTCCTTTCTTTGGTTTGATGAACGCCTGCGACCGCTATAAGATCGAAAATGTTCAGAGGGTTTTCACCCGGAAACTGTTCTCTCAAGCTTCTTCCAGTAGTTCTTATACTCAGAGATGTCAGCTGGCGAACATTAAGTTTTTGTGGGTTAGAAGACTCGAAGCTGGCCTTTGCTTCCTTTTTCGCATCAACTCTAGCTCCAGTCTTCCGCTCATTGACACTCTCAATCCGAGAAATCAGTCTTATGCCACGCGCAACTCCCTCATGGTGATTCCGCCGTCGCCGCCTCTTTGCACAACATCTAGGCGCTCCATTTTCTTTGCTTCCAAATATGCCTTCCTTTGGAATAATCTTCCACCTGAAATTAGATTATCGCCTAAGTTATCGATATTGAAATCTAAATAACGCAAAAATCTTAAACCGGAAAGCATAAAGGCACTGTTAACGGTCTCATTCCCGAACACTCAGATTCTTGACTTCGAGAAGGGTCCTCCTGGGATTTAGTTGTAGATCAAGTGGTAATCCTCAATTATATCATTAGAAACCCTTGTTTTGAATTGGTTTCTAAATCCTCTGCTATCACTCCTCCCTTATAGCGACGATTTTCGCGGTTCTTCAAGTTATTTCCCGCATTCCGACCTCAGGCGTTCTGTCGACGCTCACGGCGGAACCCTCAGTATTCGCCGTCTACTAGTAGTTTGGTCGTACCTCCCTTCCCACTCCTCGGCTGGGCTCGAAGCGTACTGTGGCCGATCGCGTCTGGGTTCTTCTTGTCTGGCCTCTTTGACGCGAATAGTCTCATCTGGCGTATCAGTCCTGCCCTGACGATGTCAGTTCTGAATCCCGTATACGCTACCACCTGCAGATCAGTCCTGTCCGACCCGCACAAGTACCCCTCAAGGCTGACATTTACTTCTTCCCTAACGATATCCGATTATAATCAAGGCTGACATTTATTTCTGCCCTGACTATGTCCGATTATAATCCGTTATATACAACCCCATACAGGCCAGTCCTTCCCGCATTTTTCTGTTATTGTTTTTTTATCTAGGGTTTTTTCTCCTGTAAAATTAATTCAATCACTTTTAAATCTTTGTGTGGGGTTTTTTAATCTCTCGCTAGTCATTTATCCCAACGGACTACTAATTCGGAAACCATGAATTGCATTTTGTACAGATTTTGCCTACCGCGTCTAAAATTGGCATGTAAATTTATTTTTACTTGCTTTGATGGGACCCCGACAAGTCTTTAATGAAAATTATTATTGTTAAATGTTTTCAACAATTTATTTCATTACGTAACGGAAGATCTTATCGAGCTCATTCCACTGAAGACGTCTAAATCGCTCGTCCCTTCCCCCGCTGTCTCAGATTTTCTAAAAACAGACTTGAAGAGCTAAGGATACAGCTTAAATATCTTTCCGTGGCCTCCCTGCAACAGCACTGAGCAATCTTCAAGACCTACGAAAGACTGAGTCGTTTACCTCATATCTTTGATCTGGTTGAAAATTCGTCTCATACCTTTAAGAAAACCGTTTGAAACTTGTAAACTCGGTAATGTTATTCAGAGAAATGTCCTCAAAACACGGTGTAAAATGCCTGCCCCAGGAGCGATTCGAACCCAGTCCGTCGTTCGGACAGAAAAGCGTCGTACCACCAAGCCACTGACTCGCGCCAGCATCGTCAACACTAATGATACATCTTTTATTACGCATGATATTAATGACCGCAGTTTTGGACGTTCTGCTGTCAGACCAATGCCCGTAAAACGAGCAAAAAGTCTAGTGACGTTGGGGGATGTCACATACGACGATGAAATCTGTACCACATGTTTCGGACTCATCCATAAGTTTTCGAAAATGGAGGGCGAGTTAAAGCGTCTAAAAATGGAGATAGAAAAGTTAAGGAAGCTAACTAACCACTTACGTGAAGAGAAGAAGCCGACGAATTCGGCCATCCAGAATCCGAATAAAACATATGCAACCACGGCTTTTTAGCCATATAAAACGCTGAAACTGACGAAGGTTCATCCAGGGAACTAGACACAGTTGAATGCCAGTCTCTTAGGCGAGAAATAGACCAGCCAAAGCGAACTCAGATAACAAAGAAACATCCAAGAAAAACAACACGCACCTCTGTACAGTCCAAAAAACGAAGGCTGTTTACCTACACGCAGACCAGCGAAGGAGAACGACCAGGAGGCCTACGAAGGACCGCCGGAGGCTCCCAAATACGTTGAACAATAAAGATATCGGAACACCTTGTGGACCGAATATTCAGGAGGACGCTTCGAAAGAAACTGAGGTAAAATTTTTCGACGAACACCTCGGAAACACAGAAGGAAGGGTTATCAACAGGAAGATAAATGAATCGTACACGGATTTCAGTTTCACTAGCCCAATAGCTAGTTCATCCGAAACCAGCGAAACTAGTAAACTGGAGAGGAACGCTCAGTCACTCAAAAGATGTGTGACAACAACGAGCACTAGGTTCAGTCGCCAGCAAAATGTAGTTATAAATGGAGTACCCGAATCAACGGCAACAATTCCAAAGGAAAGAGTTATGCATGACCTAGACCTTCTTCAAGTGTATGCGAAAGCTTTGTTAAGAGACGATGAGTCACTAAATGTTCTCAAAGCATTCCGAATAGGGAAGAGTCAGTCAGCATCCGGTTCCAATTCCCGACCTCGACCCCCAAAAGTAATTTTGAAGACTGAAGCACAGGCCCAGCTCCTGTTACAGAGAAAATCATCTCTACGGGGTCAGCATCCTGAAGTTTTTTTCAGCCGGATTACGAGCCAAAAGAGCGAATGAAAATGAGAGAGCTGATGACGGAGCTGGAAAAGCGGAGAAGCAGCGGCGAAACACACCTACAAATCAAGAACGGACAAATAATTAAGGTCAAAAGGACATTTCTCTGGCCGAAGGCCGTCATTCTGACAGCCTAACCGATGCAAAGGTGCCAACTCCTGAGGCTGCTCGAACCAGTGGCCGCTGTCTAGAAATCTATTACACTAACTGTCAGAGTCTTCTTAACAAGCTAGATGAACTCAGATTACTAGTATCTGAACAGAAGCCACACATAATTGTCCTAACAGAGACATGGTTGACTGAGGAAATTAGTAGTAGCGAAGTCAGTATTGAAGGCCACCAACTGTTCCGTTGTGACAGATTTCAGCGTAGAGGAGGAGGCAGAGCTATTTATGTATCAAATGAAGTTGCGTGCTGTCAACGAGAAATATCCGATGGTGCGTCCCGAAATTTTAAAATAATTTCATGCAAGATATGCATCAAACAATTACCGACACTGAACCTGTGTGTTGTCTATAGGTCTCCCAGCTCGAATGAAATCGTCGATATGGAATTACTTAGTGCATTGGAGTTGTTATGTAAACAGGAGAACTTACTGCTTCTGGGTGACTTCAACGCTCCAGGAATAGACTGGAACATTCCCCTATCAAACGCCCCGTCCACGTCATTTGACCACAAGCTACTACAACTCTCCCTGAATGAATACCTCATTCAGCACATAAAATTCGGGACAAGAATGAGAGAAGGACAACGATCTAAATGTTTAGATGTCGTTTCAGTAAAGAAGAAGGACTCATAAGGGAAGTGAATCCACAACCTCCACTCGGTTTAAGCTATCATATTGCTTTTACCTGCGTGTGCTCTCTCCTATCTAATCAACAACCAGAAATCAAGACGCGCAGAAATATTTGGAAGGGTGACTTTGACGCAATGAGACGCACTCTTTTGGAGGAAACCTGGTTGGTCAACACAGAAGATTCAGACGAATTTTGACAATACTTTCGCGGGATTATATAGCGTCTACTTGATTCCCATTGTCCAATAAAAATGACAAGATCATGTTCGCGATCGCCGTGGGTCAATCCGACGACAAAAAAGACCATGAAAAAGAAACAGAGACTCTGGAAAAAGCATTTGCAACTTCGAGATCCAAGGTCATTCGCCGAATATAAGGATCAGCGCAATAAATGCCGCAAAAAATACGGGGTGCCAGAACTTCTTTCGAGCGCCGACTGATAGCAGAATCTATTGCATGTCCCAAGAAGTTTTACGGATACATCCGCAGTAGGAGGAAACATAGGGACGAAATTGCGTGTCTAAAGGATAGCCTCGGAAACTTAGTAGTTGAAGGGCCACAGAAAGTTCGATTACTGTCTCAGTTTTTTCAATCGGTTTTTACGGAGGAGTCTTCAGAAGACAATCAGCAGTTTGAAATGGACCGAGACAGCCGGGAGCTTCAAATTCGCCAAGATAATGCCGTCGTTGAAACCGTCGCCTTTTCCGTCGAAGAAGTCAGACGCGTCCTCAGTCAAATAAAACCTGATAAGTCTCCTGGACCCGACGGAATTCCCGGGCTGATAGTTAAAGAGCTATCAACGGAGCTCTCAAAGCCTCTTTCGACTCTCTTTGAGCTGTCAATGAGAACAGGAAGGCTGCGCTCACAATGGAAGACAGCTAACCTCGTTCCATTGCATAAGGGAGGTAGCAGGATGACAGCAGGCAGCTTTAGACCCATTAGCTTAACTTGCCTCCCTTGCAAAACGATGGAAGCTATAGTAAAGAGCGCTATACAGCAATTTTGTGAAGAAAATAACATCTTGCAGGATTTTCAACAGGGCTTCCGGAGAGGACGTTCCTGCCTCTCAAATCTGCTAGCTTGTCTGGAAATCTGGACCAGGGCTCTAGAAGAGGGTTTTGAGGTCGATGTCGTATACATCGATTTCCGCAAGGCTTTTGACACTGTCCCGCACCAACGTCTTCTTCACAAATTGAGCGCCATCGGCATCCGGGAAGATCTTCTGAACTGGATTAGGACGTTTCTGGTTGGTTGGAAACAATGTGTCTGTTTTGGAGATGATATGTCAGAATGGGTGGA
This sequence comes from Spirometra erinaceieuropaei, assembly GCA_902702965.1. NCBI lineage: Eukaryota > Metazoa > Platyhelminthes > Cestoda > Diphyllobothriidea > Diphyllobothriidae > Spirometra > Spirometra erinaceieuropaei. The sequence goes on along the minus strand of CACRXP010000007.1, from coordinate 2,685,527 downwards.
CTTGACCAGTGGTGTGCCTCGAGGCTCAGTTCTGGAACCATTGCTCTTCATCCTTTATGTTAATGACAGCCTTCAGATGCTCGACTGCGGCAAAATAATGTTTGCAGACGATGCTAAGCTCTGGCAAGTCATTAAGGGTCCGAATGGTCAGAGATCCCTTCAAGATAATTTGCATCTACTGCAAGCGTGGTCGAAGAAATGGCTTTTAAATTTCAATGGGGAGAAGTGTGCCGTCCTTCATCTGCGTCCAACCAACTCTCATTCAAATGAGAGCCTGAGGACATATCACCTGAAAGATATAAGTTTCCCCGCAGAATCTTCACAGAAGGATCTCGGGATATGGATACAAAACAACCTGAAACCAAAACTACAGTGCCACAGGGCTTCAAAAAACGCCATGGGAGTGCTGCATGCAATAAAAAGGGCCTTCGTAAACTTTGACCAAGACCTTTTTGGGAGAGTTTACGGCACTTTTGTTCGGCCCCACTTAGAATATGGCATACAAGCATGGCGGCCATGGCTAGTAAAGGACGAAGCATGCCTCGAACGAGTACAACGGCGTGCAACAAAGCTGGTAAACGGTCTAAAAAGCCAATCCTACACAGACAGACTGAATTGCCTTAATTTATTCCTTCTGTGTTACAGGCAGCAAAGAGGCGATCTTATCCTCGTCTACAAGATAACATATGGCCTTGAGCATGGACTTAAGTTTGGGGACATGTTTCAGTGGCACCTTTCACCCAATCTTCGTGGTCACTCGATGAATTTACGGACAATGTCCAGGCTGAATCTTCGTTCTGAATTTTTCACTCAGAGGGTAGTGGAGAAATGGAACGATCTCCCTCAGTCAGTCGTGGAGGCTACGTCTCTGCAACTCTTCAAGAGACGCTTGGAAGATTATTTGTGTCCCCTGTTTTCCCTCGACGGTCTGAATCTGAACTAAGACCCCGCGTCCCCACAAATTTTTTTCCCGAGACAATGCTGCCCAAATGAATCAAGTACTGTTTTAATAGCGAATATTTTTTCGTGTACAGTTATTTCTAACGAGCTGACATGTAATCAATAGGGTTTTTAAAGGCTTTGCCTATTATCCGTACCAAATAAGCTGAAAAATAAAATGAATAAGAATAATAATTTTATTTAATGCCAGTTTACAGGCATTGTCCGGCAAGCGTGAAACACAAATCCGACCAGCTTTGATAAAAACTCCTGTGCAAAAGGGATAAATATATAGTTGGTGGTGGTTTGGAGGGTCCAGGAGAAAAAAACTGCTGGCGACAAGCTTTCGACCGTCAATAAGCGGGGGGTTGCACGGTATAGGATATTATCAGTCGCCAATTTCCTTCATGAAGTTAGGCTTAGTCCAACCAGAAGAGCTGAAGAGCAGCTGTCGCTGTTGGCCAAAGGAATTGTCCGTTGTGAGACCGGCCATTGTGTTCAGAAACCACAAACGTCATCGCTACGGTAGAGCCGATCAGTGGATTCAGCACCCAAAATTTGTGGGGCATTTCTGAATGCAAAATCTTAAATAAAGGAAAATTTTGCAGAGTTTTTCACATTCCTGGGTAGCTTATTCCAAATAGCAATTGCATTTTCAGAAAAGAACCGACAATATTTAACAGTACGTGCAGAGGAAGAAATAAAAAGACCTCACGGTGTCTGTTACGTCGGGAGTGGGTATGATGTCTTAAAGAGGTGAGCGGGTTAAATGTGTGGTTATATAAGAGCTTAAATAACAAAAATAGTCTCTTTTGTAATCTATGGAACCATAAAGGATCAAGGCTCGTAAGCCGGCAACGTTCTTGGTAAGACAAATGTCGGTGTTCCGGGGTTAAAATTCTCTTGGTAAAAAAGTGTTGAACGGATTCTATTTTCTTCCGCTCAGTAGCACGCATGAGGCTAAATGAAAACGAACAGTATTCCAGACCAGGTCTAACGTACATGTTGAAAAGGCGCATTCTAATGTCCCTAGTTTTAAAATTTCGGAGGATAAACCCGGTCGTTCTACGTGCTTTGGAGACTATCAAGGCACAGTACTCCGAGAGATTGAGACTCTTGGAGTATGATACGCCCAAATCCTTTATAACCCCTGGCAAATTTATTGCGTGACCTTCAATACTTAGTTGAGGTTGGCGGTCGTCGCCAACCACCATGACTGAGCACTTATGCCAAGAAAGAGAAAGGCGCCATGTGCGGCACCACTGGGCGAAAGCCTGTAGATCGCTCTTTAGGAGCTCAAGCACGATGTCATGATCTGCCGGCTTATATCGATATGCAACTTTAAGATCATCGGCATACATGAAAGGCCTACCATTCTGAAATAAATCGGGTACATCATTAACGAAAAGGCAAAATAAAAGCGGGCCGAGTACACTACCCTGAATGACTCCACTCCTCACACGTGTGGGGTTGGAGATGGTGTTGGAAATCTTAACGCGTTGTGTACGAATGCTCAGGTAGGAGGATATAAAATTTAAAATTTTGCCACCTATTCCGAACGAGGACAGTTTCAGGAGAAGAAGAGCATGGTCAACACGGTCAAAATCCTTAGTGAAATCGGAATATACTGTGTAAAGTGCAAAACCATTGTCCCTAGGTTGGAGGACATGGTCAAAGATAGAGGGTTGACAGGTAACACAAGACCGAGTTTTGAGGAATCAATGCTGAGCAACACTCAGTAAGTTATTCGCTGTTAAGTGACACATCATCTTCTCTTTGATCAATGTCTCTAAGATCTTCGAAACTGCGGGGAGGGTGTTTATTGGCCGAAAGTCATCAAATGACGTGGATTGGCCGTGCTTAGGAGTGAGCAAAATGTGTGATTCTTTCCACAAATTAGGATAAGCTTCACTTTCATGAGCGAGATTAAATATATTGCATAGAGAGAATGGGAAAATCGTGGTTGCATCGGCCTTTAAAATGCTTACTGGGACACCATCAGTGCCTGGACTATAAGATTGACGAAAACGCCGAATCGCAACAGTCATATCCCATAGAGTGATAGTTATAGTTTCTAGAACTGCCCCGATCAATGTCTGGATGGTCGGGAGCTGAGTGGTCGAGTCTTCAATAAACGTTTTGGACAGGAAATAATTGAAGCTGTCTGCGATTAGCTGGGCATCAACTATGGAAGTTCCGAGAGCGTCTCGGAGGATGGGATGCTGCGTCTTTCGATGAGTTCGTATTTTTCTAGAGAAAAGTTTCGAGATATTTAACGAATGATTTTCGCTAAACTGGACCTCTTCGGCTAGCTGTCTTTCTTCAGACAATCGCTTAGCTCGATCAAAAATATCACAAATCAAGGGCAGGACAGAAACGCCGTTCTGAAAATGGAAACGACGATAAAGTCTGCGCAATCTGCGACGCATGGGTAAGGGCAGGAAAACCTCATCCCCAACATTAATAACTTTCTTACAGGGGACACAACGAGAAATAAGTGGATCCAATATTTCGTACAGTTTTGCAGTGCAAACATTTACATCCGAACTAAGGAAGAAATCAGTCCAGTCGTAGGAGTTAAAGTGTGTTAATAATTCGGTTGGGCCAGTTGATCGGAAATTGCGGAAAATGCTATACTTTGAGTACAACGTTTTGGGGTGAATGCTTCTACATACTTTGCTCAGGTCTTTCATCAAAGATCATCTGTTAATTCCCACCAAATCATTCCGCCTTTGCCTAGCACCAACGATACGTTCATTACACAGGATTCAGGCATAGCAGACATATTAAATTCATTATTTGCCAAAAATTTCACCAATGAACCTCGCTTTATTGCTTCAATTCCTCCATTGTCTGATGCCTCGCTCAACATCATCAATATTTTTTCCTGAAACTATTCAAAATTGGTAAACCAGCCTTCCAGAACGCTATCAGAAGGAGCGGACAATATTCCGAACTCTCCTATAAAACAGTTAGGAAAATTTCCTCCTCCGCTTAGCAAACTCTTCTCAGTCTTTGTCAAAAATGGTTTCCTTCCCGACTATTGACAAACTTCTATTATTATTCCAGTATTTAGATCTGGCTGTCGTTCTGATGTTCAGAAATATCGAGATGTCCATAGAACACCTTTTCTCACCAAAATCTTTGAAAAATTTGTCGCCAAGAAAATTGCCGACTTTTTATAGCCAATCAAGTTATTAGCCCTTCCAAATATGACATTTTGCCCGATCGCTCTCGTGAAAGATGTCATCTGTCGTTTCACCATCTACTAACGTTTCTTTGTAATGATCATTTATCTGTTGTCGTCATTTATTTTGATCGTAGTAAAGCCTTTGATAAAGTGTCACATAAAAGAATGTTGGTTAAATTAGATAGATAGATAATTTTTATTAAAGACCCGTCGGGGTCCCATCAAAGCAACTTAAAATAAATTTACATGCGAGTTTTAGACGAGGTAGGCCGAATCTTTACAAAATGCAATTCCTAGTTTCTGAATTAGAAGTCCATTTAGAAACATGATGATTGAGGGGTGAAAAAAAACGTCTTACAAAAAGTTAAAAATGATTGGATTAATTTTACAGGAGAAAAAAACCCTCAATAAAAATAATGACAGAAAAAAGCGAGCAGGACTGGCCTGTAGGTGGCAGAATCTCTGAGAATTCACAGTCCTCTTACTGACTTTATTAAGTCATACCTTTATAGTCGTAAACAAAAGGTTTTAGTGGGATCTTCGTTTTCCAGTGCAAGCCATATTATAAGCATTTTCATACAAGGCACCGCACAAGGCCCGTTTTTGTTCCTGCTTTACATAAATGATATCTCGGCGGCAGTTAAACATTCTCGGTCATTTTTTATGCCGATGATCTCAAATATGTATATTCTTTTAATAAATCTACGAGCCTTCATCACCTGGAGCAAATCTATGCTGATTTGCTTGCTCTTTCGGCGTAGAGCTCAAAATGGCTAATGGAATTCTCTCCGGTTAAATGTCGCTATATGTGTTTTGGAACTGATGGGCTACCCCATCCAGCGTTCTTTCAACGTACACCTATGACTTAATGTGCCACCATCAGTGATTTAGGTTTAAGCTACAAAAATAATCTTGATTACTCGTCACACGCTGACAGAATTGCAGCCAAAGCTGCCCAGATTTGCGGCTTTATTTCTTGCAATTTCTATCTTCCTGAAATTAAATTAAGACTGTCTCGTATGTTTGTACTTCCCATTCTCGAGTATTGTTGCCCATTCTTTGGTTTGGTGAACGAGGTTAGTCGTTCAAAAATTCAAAATGTTAAAAGACATTCTACTGGAGGACTTTTAAGCATGGAACGCCCAAATATTTCCTACTCAGCTAGATGCCGGCTAACCAACCTAAAACTGTTATGGGTTCGAAAACTAGAAGCAGGCTTCTGTCTCCTCTTTGCATTAATAATAGTTCAAATTTCCCTTGGATTTCAGCCCTTACTTTTGTCAGTCTCTCATACAATCTTCGCAATTCTCCCTTGATCATAATTCTTCTCGCTTCCTCCAACTCTACGCCCCCTCCTTTTTTCGCGTCCAGGTATACTTTCCTCTGGAATAACTTTCCAATAAATATAAGATCTTTAGATAATCTACGCGCTGACTCAACTAACCTTTTATTTTCCTCATCCTCTCCGGACAACGTTCTCTATGAATCGGAGAAAGGGCCACCGGGAATTTAGGAAGCCGCCATTAAATCTCCGCATCCGTTCACATTTCCTTCTTTTGTGTGTAGTATCGCTCCCTAGGTTCCCTCATCAGAAATGTTAATTTTTTCGATTTTTCAGTTCATGCATCGTGCCCTTCACACAATGCGTTATCCTTCCGGACAAATTCTCTCATACATATAGTTTGAGTAGTCTGACGTGCAGACTCTGAGCCGCCTCATTTTGGCTGATAACCGTCACATCAGAATTCCTCTCTTTTCCCCGCCATTTCGAATCCTCTCCCCTAAATCGTTGGTTTTGGCGGTTTTTGATGTCATATCCTCATTTCTACCCTCTGCGGTCGGTCGACACTCTTGGCAGAACCCTCCGTATACGTCATCTGCTAGTAGTTTTTCCGTATCTCCTTTGCCCCTCCTCCGCTGAACTCCAAGCGGACATTGAACGATCGCGTCTGGTTTCCCTTTGTCTCCCCAATTTGACGTGAATAGTCTCATCCGGCATTTGTATTCTGTCTTGATGGTATCCGTTTTGAATATTTTACTCAATACCGCATGCAGGCCAGTCCTATCTGACCGGCATAATTACCACTTTATGAAATCCGTTATACATTGACACATGCAGGCCGATCCTCCCCGCTTTTTATCCTTTCATGGTCGACAGTCTTTTCTCTTATAATGTCAATCTAGTTATATTCATTTTCTTTGTTGCTTAGGAATTTTTCCACATCTCTCTCATCAGTCTTCGTAACAGACTACTTATTCAGTATATATGAATTAGATATTGCATAGATTCTCTCCACATTTTCCAAAATTAACGTAAAAATTTAATCTCACTTGCTATGATAGGACCCCCACGGGTCTTTAATAAAAACTATTTATTTTTTATTATTTGCTCTTCGGCCTTTTCTCTCCTCTGCCGAATCTTTCCTTCAATTCTGATCTCAGTTCCTCACTTTCAGTCTTCCCCTCGATTTGTTGTTTGGTTGAAAGAACACTTCCTCGTGCGAGTTCTGTAAGGCAATTCTGCTGTGATGGGTACCAAAGGTCTTTAATAAAACTTATTTATTTATTTAACAGAAACATTCGTTGGGTTTCGTTTTCCAAAATAACTTTGATGGGTCTTGGGGATATTTTCAGATCAGGACTTGGGTTGCTTTGCCTAGTCAGAGGACTCTTTTTACGGTGAAGATTTTCCAAACCTCCAGGACGGCACTGGCATATTGATGACGAAGGTATAGGTCGCGCATCACCCGTTCCTTCGGAATGCGCGAAGTGTACGTGGAAATCACGAACAAAGTTCTCAATCAGTTAGGAATACCTTAACCAAACAGATCTGCTGCTGCTTCGTTTGGTGTGGATTTGCGTCATGACAAAAACTATAACACGGGTGATCTTCTGTCAGGTCTACAATCAAATATTCCTAAGTTAACGCAGGATAAGAATGGCCTATACGACCAAATAATGCGGACTGTCATTACCGGATTTGGAGGAATCTTCTTCTTAGATGTACCAGGAAAGAATGGCCAAATGTGCCTGAAAAGACTGATTCTGGCAGCAATTCGAATCTAAAATGACAGAACCCTAGCTATTTCGGCGTCCGGAATAGCTTTGACCCTGCTACCCGACGGAGGAACTGCTCATTTCACTTTGAAATTGCCGTTGGACGAGCAGTTCATTGAAACTCCCACATACAACATTTCCAAGGCATCCGGCATGGGAAAAGTAGTGCAGAAATGCAAACGCATTGTTAGGGATAGATGCAAAACAAAAAACACAAAAACGCTCGAGGCCCTAGATCGATCACTGCAATATTCGCACGGAAACTAGAGACAATTTGAAGACGCTTTGCTACTGCTTGTAGGACACTTCAGGCAAACACTGCCTATAACTCCTCGACCGGCACCAGCAGACAAAATAAGTGACTTCCTGAAATACTCTACTTTGTGACGCCTTTACAAATATGTGTGTCCAGCTGCAAAACGACCGATCAGCTGAGATATTCGCACACTAATTGTTGGCAATTAAAGAGGGGACGGTGCCGGTTCATCCGACTTCAGAACGCACGTCACTGCTTCTTAGCGTCGGAAATTTAGTGCCGTCAAGAGAATAAGTGATTGCAAAGGCACTTTCCAATATTCAAAGAAATTATAAGAATGACGACTGGCTGAGCGAACGTGATCTTCTTGCGACCAAGAACAAAGATGCCTACCAACTGGACAATATTAATGAGATTAAGATTCAAACCGAGGCAGTCATATACACGTTCGTCGACACTGTTGTGGAAACAAACGAAGTAGTTACTTATCCAGCAGATTTTTTAATTCATTTCATCTGCCAGGGATGGCACCGCACGTACTGCAATTGAAAATCACTGTGCCGATTATCGTGCTGCGAAATATCAAGTGTCCGGAGCTTTGCTGCGGCACGCGGCCCGCAGTAAACAAATTGACGAGCAACGTCGTAGAAGAGACTATCCTCAAAGGACATTTCAAAGGTGGACGTGTCTTTAGTCCTAGCATTTCACGGATTCTAACTCATATGCCATTTCGAGTTAGGAGACTGCAATTTCCGATTCGATTGGCGTTTGCAATCACCATTAACAAAGCTCAGGGCCAGTAATTACAAGCGTGAGGTTTAGATCTGAAAACAGGTTGTTTCTCACATGGCCAATTGTATGTTTCGTGCACCAGAGTCTACATTCTCTAAATCTGCACAGACAAAACAACGACAAAAAATATTATATTCCCACAAGCATTAATAGAATTACACAAATTAAACACGTGACACCTCCTCTTTTATTTATTCTCCATTTCATCACACGTAATTACAGCCTCGCGTGGCCGTGTACAGCTAGTAATAAATATTTATCCTTTTGACTGTGTTGAAAAGGTGGTTAATTAGCTGCCGAAAGAGGCAATTAGTCTGGGTGGCGAATTGTCCTATTCTCGTGGGAAATGTCGTCGATAATCCGGTTTCGGCCGCGTGTACTGCAGTCTATAGTGCATCTTGTCAAAAGGAGCTCACATGATGAAGTGAAGTATGCAATTTACACAATAACCGTTTTTTGAAAGACTGTGCTATCGTGAAAATACTTATCATGACGAGAAGGCCGACAGAATGTTCAGGTATTGCAGCACATTTCTGTGGGCTTGGGTGTCTTACCACTTTATTAATAACTACGACCTGCTCTTGGTATGTCTGGGCGTGTTATCGGATTAATGTTTTTAGGGTCATTCCGTACATCCTGACAGGAGTGAGTTCACGGATGAAGAACTCGGCGTAGCAGACGTTAACTTTTGACTTCAAATCTGATCCCGGCACCGACTTGTAGGACAGAGTTTATGCCGCGACCGAATCTTATGGAACGCACTTTATTTACTGTTTTAGATGTGGCTGTCTAATTATAGTTTTTTTGCCACTCGGTCTTTGTTCAGCGATCGTCTCCAAGTTTCGCAAAAGCCACATATACACTTCGGTGCACACTAGTGTATCACACTATTTCTCATATTTCCACCACTCGCTATTATCCATTCACTAGTCACCTGTTCTATTATCCGCGAAGTCATTGGTCTTTCGAGATGTCGATCACACTAATTGTCAAGTGTTTTGGGCAGCACAGTAATCCAGCCTAACGTATTCTCGTTCTATATAGTTCTCTAGGTGCTCGATCATTTCGAAGCCTAGTGATCTCATCTGCCCTGGACGGTTCCTATCTGGTTGGTTTGTTTTTAAGCTCCAACAATTCACTCTCAACGAGAAGCCCCGTTATACTGTAGCACGCGGTTTTTTCGTTCTGCACTGATTTGTAATGCGTCTTCTCTCGGTGCCCGAACCTCTTCACTACTATTAATATTTTGATGTAGTGTCAGTGGTTCATTTTCACACGTTGTCCATATTGCTTTCCACGCGCAGGGGGCTCCCGTCACCCTAAGCAGGAGGCATAGTAAATTTGTCACGGCTGTTTTTTTCTTGGTTTCGTGTCGTCGTTTGTGGGATTCCGAACTTAACTGCAAGTCGTCGATCCACATTTCTTGATTTCGTTGCACAACCTGCCATATACAACGTCTTGTCGACCGATTTAGTCTTGCTTTTCAGCGGGTATAAGTTAATAAAACTACCGCCTTAGGCGTCTTCTTCTGAGACCGAGACTCAAAGAGCAAAAAACGCACATTTTGCATGGTTGGGACGAAAGTAGACGGGTCAGTTCTAAACACTCTTAGGAGCCTTCTTTATTTTGTCATTTCTCTGCCGATTGCTTCCATGACCCCGTCAGTAGCTGATGGTATCCCTCTACGGACCGACCCATCTCCCAAAATTCTGTCAATCTACACTTTCATGTCATGAGTTGACCTCCTCCATTCTTCACATTTCGATGACCTGCCAAGAACGTCTGCTCTCGGCTCTACTTGCCATATTTCATCTGCATCGGTCAGTACGGTCTGAATGCTAATCAGTCATCTTCGGCTAGTCGTCTTTCGTTTGGGAACCCGTCGACAGCAGCACGACGATCCAAAGTGCGCAAACGAGAACAGAATGAAGTCAGCGTTCTTTGAGGGCAAGATATCTCTTGGCAAAACCCGTGCACGGGTTATCTGAAACTACGGATGTGTTTGGCTTGTGCATGGCACAACTGCGTTCATTCCTGATATGCCGACTTCGAGAAGGCCACGTATTATACCTCTCCACGCGTAACGGTCATTGGCAGCGGATCTGTACAGATCGACCCATTCTCTCCTTCAGTGACGGAGCCCGGATACCGAGGGCTCAGGAGCCACTTTCATGTCATGAGTTGACCTCCTCGGCGCCTCAAGATGGGCAACGGCGCCGGATCGAGCGCGGCAGCACTGTGGACGTCTCGATATCTACCCGACACCATATGAGGCTCCGAGCATGGTGCAGGCTGCGTAGCTACGCCATGCTGTCCGTCCTTTTAGGTATTTTTTCACCCACAGAACAGATATCGTAACAAGTAAAAAATCTCTTCTTGTACTATTATGAGGAAACGCAAGGTCTTTGGAGACTCCGTCGTAATTCATGTAAAAGCTAACGGCGTTTACGAGCTTTTAATAGTGGGCGTGTAGGTGTGATCATTTGGCGTGTCGTTTGGAAGGACGTTACGTGTTTCGGTCGATGTTTCAAGTCCCAGTTCCACTTGACCCCCAAGGAAAATAGACCGCTTCATAAAGTGAGTATTCCACATTATCCTATATGTTTAGTGTCTTTAACGATGATTTTGCAGTCATATTTTCATTGAGCAGAGGGGCCTATGTCGTAAATGCAGTTACTAGCAGACGACAAATCTCAGAGTATGTCAGAGTACATTTTCTTCAAGTCTACCCTACTGCCATTTGCCGTAGATGTCTAACCGATACGTTACAGCGTCATTGTAATCAAATCTGCGGATTATTTTGACCAGACCTGCCGTCATTTCGTTTGCAGGATATCTACGCACTTTGCGTAGATGAGAAATAAAGGTACGGCGGTTACTTCTTGTCGTTGAAGCTCGGTGTGTTCTAACAAGTCATGTAGATGTATATGCCGCCTCTGTGCGCACAGTTTTTCCGCTACCGCATTTGGTTGTTAATGGGGTATTTGCGAACGGAACCAGTCAATCTCCTCCAGCCTATTCTAATGCATAAACACTCCGATGGATTCGTCAATGGCCTTAGACGGTCCTCAGCCATTGGTTGGAGGTGGCGAAAATGTGTCTCTGGGGTTTCCCTAGGGCGCGCTCCACCTTTCTTGAACGTTTAGGTGTTATTGCCTAAGGTTGTAGTTTTGTCTTCGGTCATGCACTGGTTAGTGTATTGTGCGCTTGACGGTCCTGCCGGAGTGCCACTTTTCAGTGGGAAGACTCGGTCCAGGCGTCTCAACAGGATCGCGAGCACAGGAACAGGTTAGACATTCGCCCCAGCCCCATGCGTGTCAGATGCGCATGTCCTACCCTTCCCCTCCCATTGACACTAACCCAACTTCATTCATTCTGATCTCATGTCCGTGCGACTTTACATTAGGCAGATACCCTCGAAACTCGTCTTCAATCCCATAAACAGAATTTTCCCGCCAATTGCCAGCTCTCATGTGTCATTATTTAAACACGTGTACTGGAGGATCACCATAGGTCGGGCTTCCATTCCCTGCTTGCCTTCGCTGTCTCCGAAGAGGGCTTCGGGCGGAGGGACTGACCAGCGTATACCTTTGTCTAGTAACTGGCCATCTTCATCAGAATTTATGGATAAAGTATGTCGCGTTTTCGGCATCCCTACATGATTTTTCCCCTATTTTCACTAGCAACGAAGCTCGTTTGGCCATAAGTTGTAAATACGCATGTATATGTGCAGGACTATAGTGCGAGCGAGATTGCATGTCACTCGGCCCGTGGATGGGGTTCTATTCTATGAGGAGGGTGGCCGGCGATATCCTCATGTGATAACACTACTATCGCCTGCTGTTTTTATGGGTAACCAACTTACCAGACCGCCACCCAGGCATGCCTTCATTTATTATCGCCGTGTGGTATACGGCCGTTTGTTCGTCAGACCCCAAGAGCCTGCCTCTTGTAACAAAGACTGTTCGACTGCCTGAGGACGCGTCGGATGGTCCTAGACAGACGCTGTCTGTCATAGTTGCTGTTCCAGCACATGCAGGCATTGCCGACAAATCCCCCACCCGAACCGTGCACGGCTGATGGTTGATACATTGACATGGTGCGGGAGATATAACGGAGGTTGTGTTTATCTGGTCAGGCAGCTTTGAGGCAATTAGGCCTGAGTGAAGGGAGTGGGGAATATCGTCGATAATTTTATTAGCAAAGTGCCCGACCGCTGAAGTAATCCGTCGTTTTATCATATTTCCTTAAAAGCTATAGGACACCAGCAGCAGAAAATAGAAAGCTAATTTTACGTCTAAGAACGTGAATGCCCTTTTTGTGACGCAGAAAAATTACAAGGCGACAGCTATTCTCATGGACAAGTGGAGAATGCCGTTATCTATAAATTGCCTGACTAAGTGAACTTAGAATATGATAAACAGCCGGGCAATTTTTGTTAGAAACCCATTGTAAATGAGGCAGAAATTAGAAGTTAGGATATCACCAAGGTGCGGGAAAGAATAGGCCTTATCGAAGATACTATCCGAGTATTCAGAAGAGGGAGACAGTCGCCGAACTGACTTCTAAATTACTGAATAGAAGACTTTTTTGGATTTTGATAAGTCATTCGGCGTAGATTATTAACCAGCTATACGTTCAGAAGGTCTTCCCATATGTGGCTACTGACAGACCAATGATTTCTGAGATGCAAACATTTCTTGGTCGACTGAATTTGTCTCCAATCTTCCACGGTGGACCTACGCCGTTTTTGGACAAATGGACGACCTTTTCGGGCTAGAAATGTTCGATTGGTTTTCTTTTTAAAAACACGGAACTCATGTATGAGGCAGAGTCTGACTGAGAATGAATGCACTTCCACTTACTTGTGCTTGGCACGGCTGTGATCGGGCCCGATTTGGCCGTTCTCAATGATTTAGAAAGTGTTTCCTCTCAACGCGTCACCATCTGCGGCTGAGGATCTGGAAAGTTCGAATTACGCCGGAGACCGTACACGGAAGCTCTAGCAACCACTTTCATATCTGAGCGAACTGTGTCAAGCCAATGGCGTCCAATGGCACAGAATCCAAGGCAGCAACAGTGAGCTTTTAAGGCCCGCGATGAACATGCCCAAATCGCCTCAGCCGTCTTTCCTGGATGTCTTCAGATTTCCCAGTGGTGTCCACGGGGCGTGCGGACTGTCGGTATACTTCACGCGAAGTATGGTCCTGTGGTAGTGGTGTTCTTGCGATTTCCACGCGCACAGCGCCGCTGTTCGCGGACGGATGCAGAGTACACGAGGACCTTTATGATGGAGATATTGCGTCGGACCCATTGACACTTCCCAAGGGCCTCGGAAATCCAGCGAGCATCATCGCCCCAGTAGGCAGTGTAGACTTTAATCTGTTCATTTGACTTCAGCCTCACCCGAGGTGTTTTCTTAACTTAGTCAATGGTACGGCTGGGAAACACTGATGTTTCCAACAGGAGGATGCTTACTCGTAGACCTGGCTGCTCGATGACGGATTGTGGAACGGCCGCCAGTGAAACGGGTCGTGGAGCAGCAACGACAGTGCTACCAGGGCGTGGAGGACTAGCACGCCGATTGCCTTATCACATACCACAAAGTCCGATAATCACGCTGCGACAGGGCCATCGTAGAATGCGATTAAATATACGGGCATGCAACCACTACATCGTGGCCATGTTCGGCGATCAGAGCGTTTTAGTGGTTACTCCGCGAGCCCACTCGGGACCTGCCTATACACCAAATTCCCGAGAGACCTTGCGGAATGTCCGATTCAGATATTACGAACCATGACGCAGCGTCCACGGGAACCGGCGCTCTCCGCAATCATGATCCGGTGATGTGAGCGAATAGAATGCGTGCTGGACTACTTAATGGATAACGGATGCCGGAGTGTGCGAAAGCGCCTGAGTCCAAAGTCTGATGGTGTGCAGTCTTCATCAGTACAACGTGGATGTCACCTACTTGTATGAAGTCCGAATCCCGACTCAGGCGCTGGCAAAATAAAGAGCCTGGGAGTCGATTCGCACCCAATGGTATTGCGGCCCAATGCGGCTTCTGGAGCACACGCTGCGGCGACCCACCCTTTCGCAGCATGTAAACCAAGGACTACTTATGTGAGAACCAGTAAATGATTGATCGAGGAAACACTACTGACAACTGTATTGTCCCTATATACGCACCACCATTAGCTAACGACCAGCTAAATAAAAAACCGACAATTCACACCACGCAGAAGGCCGATAAAAAGCACCCTCGCCGTAATTTGCAGACTGTTGACTGAGACTGGAATGGTCGGACGGGACCCGGTGACCCTTCGAGAAGCTACCTTTTCGGTCACTTTGACCTTGGTTGTCAAGGCGACAAGTGCGGCAGAAAGCTGAACTTTGCTGATCAGAGCCAACTGTTTGTCATCAATACGTGCTTCCAGCAAGTGCAGCTGGGTCTCTGATAGCAGATCAAAGCGTGGTATCGACAATGGCAACGCCCATGGATCAGACCATGTTCTCATTCGCACACGTTTGAGAGTCCTCCAAACTGTCATGCACCGACGTCTTGATGTCCCAAATCTAGGACAACCAAACGTCAGCAATGCCATGAGAACAGAAATCTTGTCCTGTTTTGCGACCCCAGTCGAAGGAGGCAGTGGTAGCAAATGGTCATCACAGGAGTCATCAGCCTTCGGGGTATATTTGCCCCCAACGCTCGTTGCGAGCGCCCAGGTCCTCTGTGCTTCATACTTTGCTTTGACTATCGTGTAATCCCCTCTGGTCGTGATGATAGTCAGTCCGAACTTTGTGCATCCTCATTTAAAGGTGTTGAGAGTCCGCTTCCACAAGTGTTTTTTGGCAGGTATTCGACACTCAGTAGGTCTTTATCCTCGGCGACCGCTCACAGAGATACACGCGCGTCACAATGTTGATTACAGGGGATGATGTCTGGTACACAGAAGAGTCGCTACCGACCTGCGTTCCCGCACCTCTCCAGGACGGTGCAAGCAGGATACGCGCACAAACCTACAGCCGGAGGCGCTTTCATAAATCTATTCTATTCTATCGCTAACCAAGCTGGACTTCTGCAGTAGTTGACCTAACGTTTTGGCAAACATTACGCAGGCTCGTAACGGCTCAGGAGTACTGGAATAGCCGTTTGCGACTCGTTAGCTGTCGTCAGCTAGTCAACCCCAGGTCTGCAGGACCTGGACTCCATAATTGAACCACAGGCTCGTTGTCCTGTCGATCTGCATTGAGGGACGGCTCAGCTAACAGGTTACGAAACACTCCCGTACCGTTGGGTCTAGGGGACCGGCAGAGTCCTCACAATGACAACAGTAGTCGACAGTCGTAATCGATGATGGCCATCCTTGACGTTGTGGCATATCCAGAGGTTTCAGTACGTTCACTCCTGACCATAAGTGCGCATTCATAGTGCTGTTCGGGTTCGAAGTCTACGCGAATGCCAATCTCTCATCAACGAGCCTTCATCCGGTCAGGAGATCGATATGTTTTCTTTCATGTCCGACAGACCTGGAAGGCTTTGATGTACAGTGACGTCATCGAGGCCGCGACTAATCTGCAACTTCTCCAACAGGTAGCACAGCTCGTGATGGAACATGCCATAGCAGTCAGGGGAACGGACTCGTTGTCGCTCCGAGGAGCACTAACTACGCAAACACTGAACTCGCGTTCAACTCCTAACACAAGATGGACAGAATTAGCACATGGCCAGAGGGAGGGAGGGAGGGATCTTGAGTCTAACGCGGAGATGGTTACGTGGTCCGCTATGCGACCCACCGAACCTTCTGCACGACTGAACCAATGGAATTCGTGACAGGGACCAAAATCGAATTCCGAGCTAGACATAGAAAAAGCTAAGCCGGACGCGGACATGGACGAATCAGTGCCCGGATCAGGCGATGACGCAAGAGCAAACGGGAGATTGCTACCAAGACCAGCAACCCTGGAGCGGCAATGAGGGAGAATTCAGACTCGGGCAGCGGCCGTACAACGCCTGGTCCCCAACTGATCAGCGCGACAGGAATTTCGAAGGCAGGCATCAGTACAACACTCCCTCTGCCATTGCGAAGACTGCAGAGGTTGCCTCGCAGATAACGACGTGCTAGTGCGATTGCCACCCCTCAAATAGTGCCAGGCGCGGCACAAAACTTGCCCCCCCCTTCCGAAGATGAAAGTCGGCCTGCTTTGAAAACACCAAGACGACATAACCACGGCTCCGGAGATCACAGTTTATTCTTATATATATAGTGGTTTGTATGTATATTATGAAAGATATCACTGATGTACAACGGTCAGGAAGAGGCGACGAAATTCTCCCGGCAATAAAGGTAAGTTATTGGGAGTCGAAACTGAACTGGGCAACACGCGCCGCATGACCCATAAGAGGGGAGAGGGTGGGTAGTAGACTCTTAAAATCATCATTTCATGTTGAACAGAGGTTCAGAGAGAAAAAAGAAGGCATTCACAGACTCGAGGCAGACAATAAGCGCTCATAAAAGATTAAAAGAACGGCAGTTGGAAGCGCTCAGACCATGAGCAGATTTCGCAGAAGTTCTTTGTTCTTCCGCAGCACAAAAATGCTGAATCCGGGTCGCTGAGCACAAGGAATGACCAGATTTGGGTCTGAACTGAGACACTCCTGGGGAAGACCGCTGGTGCTACTGCTACCGCCATTGTGTGGACCGGAACTGGAGGTAGAGAAGGATGGTGACTGACGCGGGCCGTTCAGCAGTGAAGATCTCAGACTGCCGAGGGGGTGAGGAAACTCAGCGTTGGCTGTTTGGAGGGAGAAGAGAGAGGACTCCGGTGGCTTGCCCAGTTCTTGCCGTTCCATGAAGCTGTCGTAGTCACGTAGCGTGGATATGACCTGGCCTACACCAAGAAGGACAAAAAGTCACCAACAGCGAAGTATCCTTAAATAGCTGTCTGTCCAACACACGAAAGC
>CACRXP010000007.1:2623337-2660699 GCA_902702965.1 Spirometra erinaceieuropaei | reverse complement strand
GGGACTGCGCCTTGGATTGCCATTACGGCCCAAAGTGCGGCATCTGTTGCGAGATGCACGGAAACTGCGGTGCCCAGACGCCCAGACCAAATACTCGGCGAACCCTTCCTCGCATCAAAAATGTGTCTGAACTCGTTAGAAAAACATCTGAGGAAACATCAAACACAAACCGACGACTACTTTACGCACTCAGCTTGTAGGCCCAAAAGGGGGGAGACCACCTGCTCCAAGTAGCCTTGATTACCCCGGACACCTGGCACACCTTTGCTAGAGACAGAAGTCACATTGTCGAATTCCATCCTTTCAAGAAATTCCGAGAGTTCCTTGAGGCTATGCACTCGGATGAATCATGCCATCAACTGGCATACCGAGCTGGATGCCGCGTACAAGAGTTTCAAGGAAAAATGCAAACGAAGAGAGCCAATCAAAACTGACTGGAGGTCGCTCGCAGGTGTAAACAACAAGCAATTGTCGCTTTTAAGTGTCTCTAAGATGTTAATTGTACACAGGTGTTGTATCAGATTTCAAATAATTCATTTTGCCCAACTGTGAAAAACTCCGCGCCTCGGTGGGATTCGAACCCACGACAGGTAGGGGAAGGCTTTAGTACAGCCAACGCTCTGGTCACCTGAGCTACGAGACCCCCCCTGATGATACCAGTTGAATTACATCTGGGTCAAGTTTACCCGCCCAACCTACAGCAACGTCTGGATCCACCAAATCTAATACAGTAAGCTGACTGCTTAAGCAGGATTTTCTAAGTAATCCACCAGACTCACGTAATTCATGTATGTTTTGGCAGATTTTGAATACTTCATACTGGCCTAACTGTGAAAAACTCGGTGCCTCGGCGGAATTCGAACCCACGCCAACCTGGTCGTTATTTGGTGGATTCTAGTCGGATTACTTAGGCCATCCTGTTTGGGCACTCGGCTTTCTGTATCAGATTTGGTGGATTCCATATGATGCAGTAGACTGAGCGTGTACTGTGACCCAAATCTGATTAAACTCAGGTCTCCAGGTGAGGCCTCGTAGGTTAGGTGGCTAGAGCGTTACTTGAACTTTTACTTGACTTACTTGCACTTGATACGGCTGCGATCATGCCTGATCTAGCCGGTCTCGATGATGTCACGAACTGTACCTCGCCACGCGTGACGATCCGCGCCAGCGGATCTGGACAGCTCAACCCATTCCATTTGCCAACGACGGAGACCGAATACCGAAGGTCCAAGAACCACCTCCATGTCTTGACGAACCGTGTCGAGCCAGGTTTTGAACTGACCCCCTCTTCGACGCCTCCAATGGGGCAACGGTGCCGGATCGAGGGCAGTAACACTGAGCTCCTGAGGTGGACGACGAAGAACATGTCCGAACCACCCCAGTTGTCTTTCTTGGATGGCCTGAGTTATCCTTGCAATGTTGTCGCAGCGAGCGCGGACTGTCTCATTTGAGACGATGTCGGTGTGCTTCACTCGAAGGATGGTCCTCAAGCAGTGGTGGTCAAATACCTCCAGTTTTCGCCCGTCCTCCACGCGCAAAACCCAGCATTCACAACCTTGGGGAAGAGGGGTTGCCCGTTAGCCTAGCTGCTGACTACCTGGTTCGTCCACAGGTGGCGGATAGTGGGACGACCTTCAGTGAAGGCTAAATGCGAAATATGCAGACCCAGGTCTGACGAATAAGCAGTCGCGGACCAGCAGCGACATTGCTACCAGGGTGCGGTGGGCTGAGGTCTGGCACGCCGCAAAGCCCAATTACGGCATTGTGACGTAGCGACCGTAAACCGCCATTAAATAAGTTTGCTTGGCACCACTGCCTTGTGGTTAGGCTTTTAAGCCAAAGCGCTAGAGGAGACAACCTCGAATAAACAATCCGAGCGGCTGTACGGGACCCGCCCGTATCCGAAATTCCCAAGAAACCTCATGAAATATGTCCGACCACACACAGCTAGAGCGTTGGCTGTACTGAAGCCTCCCCTTGCCGTTGTCGATTTGAATCCCACCGAGACTCCGAGTTTTTCACAGTTAGGTCAAATGAATTATTCAAAATCTGCCAAAACATCTATTAATTTCTAAGTAATATACTATTCTGTCTACATCAGTAGCCACTGTGTAGATGCTGCTGAGGCTTGAGATTGGGCCCCAAGACACAACAGGTCTCGTAACGCGATCGGTGAGCTTCCCTCCGCACAGGCGCCTACAGTGAAGGTAACAGGCACAGGTGGCTGGCAGGGCGCTAGCCTCAAAGCCGGCATCTTGACATGTGTAAAATACACTGATGTACATATCTTAGTCAGCATCACAACCTTCCTTGAGACTGCTATTCTACCAGAACCCATTTTCTAAAATTGCAGACACTGAGGGGGGGGGGAGGTTTCGCCACCCGACAGTTCGACCGTCTTTGCCGACGATGTCCACCGTGTGCTCCACTGAAAGGTGGAACAAACACGGTAACTTGCGCGTGGATTAATTTACGGTGAATGCAGACTTGGGCAGCGCCTATTGACTCTCTCCTCCCCACTCCCCATATGAACCCGGTGTCAGGACAGAGCCAAGAAGACCGAAGGCGGGGGGGGGGGGCGCAGGTGGCTGGCACGACCGGAGCCGCAGCTAGGCGCGCCACCACACCCCCTGGTCCACACAGCAAATGACCAGGATTTTTTCACCACCACCACCACCAACAACAACAACAACACCCCAACACGGGTCAGAAGGACGAGAATGACTGTGAAGCCATGACCATCACCTGTATACCCAGCGGGAGCGCAATCGCATCTACCGGCAGGGGAAGCAGGTATCAGGGAACTGCCAGCGCATACCAGGCTGCGAGGGCCATGGTTTGCTGAAACTGGCATAGCACACGCTTACAGACCTTTTGACTTAGAAGGGCGAAACGTGGTCCACGTGGGCTGTCACCCTACAAGCTTGATAACCAAACAGTCGTCGACTGAGAGGCACCACCCATAAAGCACACACACACACACACTCTCTCCTCACATGCATGACTGTCATAGATCGCTTGAGGAGCCGTGACAGCCTGGCCGTCAGCCTACCAGTCCGTCCCTCCACACAACACACACGACAACTAGGCGGACTACGAGGGCTATGATTTGATGATATTGACATAGCACACGCTTTCAGACCTTTCGACCTAGAAGGACGACACGTGACCCTACATTTAGCCTGGACCGTCACCCTTTAAGGAAGGGTAACCAAACAGTCGTCGACTAAAAGGCACTACCCATAAAGTACACATACTCTCCTCACATACATGAGAGTATCACAGATGGCTTGAGAATGGGCCGTGACAGTCTGGCTCTCAGCCCACCAGTCCGTCACTCCACAAAACACACGCGACAACTGGGCAGACTGCGTGAACCGAGTTGGGGCGTCAGTCGGCTGCCTTTCGAGCCACGGTGCTCGACGCACCGTCTTCGTCTCAGACCCCGACCACACATGCAGCATAGGAGCCGCATTGAGACGGAGCCGAGACGCACATATCCCACTTGTGTGGGAGGTGGCAGTTGGGTGTTTGCAGTGAGTGAGGTTGATGTGCGGTGAGATGCTGGTGAGAGAGGATGTGATGGTGTGGTGCATCCGGCGGTTGTCTACCGCGGGTTTTCGTTGACGCGCATGTTGCCCTTATAGACCCATGCGGTGAATAAATGTGCGGGTGCAATGCAGACATTGGAGGCGGATGCGGCGAGTGTATGTTGGTGCACAAGGCAATGGATCGTCGGTCTCCGTGCAATGGATCCGCAAGTGACCGACCGGGCCGATGCGTGATGTGGACGTATGGGGACAGTGTGGATACGAGAAGCTGGTGGTGTCAGTATCATCTTCGACGATGGTGGTGGCGGTGGGCGCGCCCACTGCGCGATGGGCATACGTAGAAATGGAGGCCGGTGTGCACTTACAAGGAGGTTAACCAGCGTACAAGTCATGGAGCTGCCGGATGCTACGTCAGACAGGGGCATCAATTGGACATCCATGCAGCCAACATCAGAGAGGGCTGGCTGACGCGGTTGTCGCAGGCCCAGCTCCA
This sequence comes from Spirometra erinaceieuropaei, assembly GCA_902702965.1. Classification (NCBI taxonomy): domain Eukaryota; kingdom Metazoa; phylum Platyhelminthes; class Cestoda; order Diphyllobothriidea; family Diphyllobothriidae; genus Spirometra; species Spirometra erinaceieuropaei. The sequence goes on along the minus strand of CACRXP010000007.1, from coordinate 2,656,655 downwards.
AGGAGTCGAACGGTTGCTGCGGGGGCGACGGCGGCGGTCGGACCTCCCTACCGAGGCCGTCAGACAAGGGCGGGGAGGAGGTTGAGGGTGCCGAGGAGGAATCCCTGTCTCTACCGGAGGAGGATGCCGAGGACGATGCCGGCTCGAGGGCGGGCGAGGAGGCACACATTCGTCCTGTCATCTGACGAGTCGCCACGGGATGGGTCTGAGAATAGATATGGTTAACACTGAAGACAGTCGCGAGACGGCGATCAGGCAACTGGCGACGTAGACGTTTGAAATGCTAAGCGAAAATCTGAAACGCGTTTTCGTTTCGAAAAAAAAACTATTTAAGTTGGGTTTTAAAATTACATCACCATTATGCATAATCACACGATAATTCCGTTACCATGAGATGCCGGCTTTCGAACGACCTTCTTTTCGGCCGCATTCAAAAGCCACACTCTGTAAAAAATGTCTACTTAAGTAGCATGAATCTTCCTCATTGATTTTCGATGTCCTCAGAAATTCGATTATATTTCACGAGAAACATACATAGAAATATTCATTCTTTTACTCATTCAGTAGAAAATTACATCTTGCAGTTTTATACTCGAGAGAAGGGTGTGATAAAGTTTTCAAAAACTTTTCTAATTCCCGAATAATTTTGAACCCGACCTGCCGTTGCCCTTGTATTCGGGGTTTCTAAACTACATGCTGTATATCTTCCGCGTATGAAAAACCATAAATTTCTCTATCATATTAAAGGAAGACCATATAAGGGTTCATAAAATTTAACAGTGGATTTGAGTCACATCGCAAACTTGACAAGCGACACTAGTAAATGCAGAGACACGATGTTTTATGAACGGGCGTTTCACGGTATTAGAAAATCTCATAATTAGAAACTTTGTAAAAACCAAATTATACTCGTTCTTCAAGCATAAAATTTGAAGACGTAATTTTCTACTGAATGAGTAAAAGAATATATCATGCGTGTTTTCCATAAAATATAATTGGATTTTAAGGGCACCGAAAATCAATGAGAAAAATCCATGCTATTTAAGTAGTCATTTTTTGACGGAGTGTGGCTGTTGCATATGGCCGGAAAGAAGTTCTTTAGACTTCGAGCAAGCATTGCAGAATAATAGCCAAGTTCGTGTGTGGGGCACGTGAATTGTCTGACGTCACCCCCCCGGAGACCGTCGCTATCATCAACTCTGCTCAATTCCGTGAAAGTTTGAGTTTCTGAACGGGCGTTGCCAGACCACTCCGAGGCTACGGCAGGTTTCAGTACGCGTACTGCGAGCCATGACTACGTTAGTGACGAGTCCGCGCCTAGGCATGAGACGTGGGGTGTCTCGGCGCGGTGTGAAGGTAGTCGAAGTGGGTCTGTAAATCAATACCTAAGTGACAATAACAATTGCCTCGAGTTTCGCAGTTGGAGATATCTGCCCAGTCAAAATAAGTGGACAGGTTCTGCTGCTTTCAGTCACGCCTTTGGTCAAACGGGCAAGTTAAAAACTAAATAACCTACCGAATCAGTCAGACGCGTGATGCTTTCTCAGGATCTGCGGAAGTCGTTGGGATAAGCGGGACTTCGACCAGAGGATCAAGCCTCAGTACGTCCGGTTTTAATCAAAACAACTTAATATCGATGCAAGACATGAGTCGTGAGCTTTGATGATGCCTAGTGTTTGGATGTTTTCTATTAGTGGTGATCGCGCTCCACGCCTCCGTTCGCGTCCACGCGGGAAAATGATACAGCCGTTAAGTAGGACAAACCATTGACAACGGTCTCCCTGTTTTCGACTGCGATATATCGGTCTATGTACTCGGCCTACCCGAGGGCAAAACGGTCCGGAATATCATCTCACCCGAATACGACCCTGACTGACAACGGCGTCTACAAAGCCATGCGAAAGTGGATCTCGTGTACATTTCTGGCTTTACATGGCTCGGGATTCCGCTGCTATCGATGGAGGACAACCGCCAGCGATGGGGTATGCAGCTGGATGAATCAGTCATTACAAGGTAGAGAGCATGGATATAGGTGCGGTGAGTTCATTGAAGCAGGCGGGGCAGTTGTCACGAACCAAAAGAACACTCACTCACCCCAACAGTAGACGGCGGACCGGTGTTCTCTTCGGGGTTTGTCCTACGGAGACAGAGCATGGAGGGGGGGCTTGAGGAGACCACTTCGCCGGTATAGAGACCCCAGGGGTCTGGTGGTTGGCCAAACGAGTTCCACTGTCCCGGGCGATTCTCATCGTGGCACCTGTGTGAGAGGGAGAAACAAGAGCGCGTTTTGCTCACTTTACGCAAAATAGCTTCTTCTTGATGTATTTCTGTGCGAGTGCGGTAGATGCTGCGCAAGTCTACTATTACTATAAACTAATTCACGCGCAATTCACCGTGCCTGCTGTACCTTGTTGTGGAGCACACGGTGTACCTCGTCGAAATAGACGATCGAACTGTCGCCGTGTATGTGTGTGTGTGTGGGCGAGTCGTTTCCCAATTTCCTGGACGGGGTGTAGCATCTACTGATGTACAGTGAGTGACCGATCTCATGAAATGTTGGCTGAAATTCTGAAATGCGTTTTCAATTAGGAAGGAATACTTGGACGTGGTTGTAATACTTATTATCTTGCGGCATAATCTTATAACAGATCTGACTCGGCAGGATGTCAGCTTTTGAATACACTGCTTTTCAACCTCCTGCAGAAACCGTAGTCGGTAAAACATGACTACTTAAGTAGCATACATTTTCCCCATTTATTTTCGATGGTCTTGCAAATTCAAATATATCTTATAGAAACCATGAACAAAAATATGCTTTCTTCCAGTCAATTAATAGATAATCACGTCTTCTTTATATTTAATACTCAAGGAAGGAGCATAATTAGGGTTTTAAAAAGTTTTCTAATTGCCGAATAATTTGGAGCCTGATCATTCGTTGCATTAGCGCTTATTGATTTCAGTTTACAAGGTGCATGCGTTCCGCGCGAAGAAAATCACACATTTTTCTGTGCCATCAAAAAGATATCGTACAGAGTCCATGAAATTTTGCAATGGATGCGGACTATGTTGCACATTTCATGAGGAGCTGTGGTAAACGGCCAGGTACGATGCTATGTGAATAGACATTGCGCGGTCTTAAAAAATCTCATAATTAGAAGCTTTTTTAAAACCTAATTATACTTCTTCCTTGAGTATAAAATATGAAGAAGGCGTGATACTCTCTCCAACGGGTGAAAGAAGGCGTATTTTTGTAATGTTTTTTATAAAATATATTTTAATTTGCAAGACCATCGAAAATCAATGGGAAAAATGCATGCTACTTAAGTAGTCATTTTTTGCCGAGTACCGTTTCTACAGGGAATTGAAAAGAAGTGTATTCAAAAGAAGACATCCTGCCGAGTCCGAAATATTATAGGATTATGCTGTAAGATAATATGTCCTAGAACCCCACCTAAGTAATCCTTCCTAATCGGAAACACATTTCGGAATTTCGACTAACATTTAATGAGATCGGTCACTTAATGTATGACGTCAACGAGATATTCGGTTGATGCTAAACGGTAGGACAGCGAACTCTTGCACCCAATCAGGTCCGGGTACGTACTTAAGTGGCGCAACAACTAGCTGTCTTCCAACAAAAGTGTCTCGAAAGCACTCGCACTGGAGTCAGTTTAACCACACCAGTAATAAAGACGCCTGTCAACGCATATTGTGCGCGAACACCCAAACGGCTAACCTCCGTTAATCAGATCCTAGCGGTTAACAGGCGTATGCCAATGCTTCGCGGTAGAGGCGAGTGCATGTCCGGCACCGGAAGTTACTCATTGGTGGAGGAATTCAGCCCCTCTGCGGACTGAGGTCCTGGGTCCCCAAGGTTGCTTTGAGGCACGGTCCGTTTTGTTTGGCGAATAAGCATGCGTGTGGCACATGTGAGGTAGATGCGAATGCACAGTTGGATAGGGGTCGGTTATGCCGTTCTGGTCCCAAGTGTAAGCCCAGTGTGGGCGTTGCAAGTAAAGCAAGCTGAGGGAGGATATTGAAAGCATAAGTGAAGAAGAAGATTCGAGCACCGGAACACTTTGTTTATTGTCCTGAGCTTTCAGACTCGTACAGGAGTCCATCGTCAGAGGTAGTGGCAGCAACAGAACAAGCGGCAGTTATAAGGCATGTAGGCCCAATCATCGACCGACGCAGGGCTCTGTATGCCGGCGCCAGATCGATAAATCGATTGACCAAGTTCTCATCCGAGGCCCAGGCTTCAATCAGTTATCGGACTCCTGTACGAGTCTGAAAGCTCAGGAAAATAAACAAAGTGTTCCGGTGCTCGAGTCTTCTTCTTCACTTATGCATACACCTGGAACTCGAAATTTCGCTTTCATTCGTGATATTGAAAGCGTTTGCGGGAAAGTATTCAAAGCTAAAACGGAAAAGGACAACCTGGTGTTTCGGTCAGGGTTTGGGTTAGTCAGGTTGAGAATTGAGTTTAGGGGTAGGGTTTGTGTCAAATTTAAGGGTTCCGGTTAGAGTTAGGGTGCGGATTACGGTTTTGATTTAGGTTTAGTGTTTAGGTTGGGGTTGCGGTCTAGGTTCACGTTTAGCGTTAAATATGGGGTTAGGCTTAGGGTTTGTGGTAGGTTTAGGGTTAGGTTTAGTGCAAAGTTTATGGTTACTGTTAGGCTTCAACAGTAGGCGTGCTAAGTCATGAAATGCCGACAAAAATTCTGATATGCGTTTTCGACTCGATGAGCATACTTAAGTATGGTTGTAATATTAATTACCGTGCCGCATAATCGCAAGGTATTTCAATTACTTCGAGATGTCAACTTTTGGAGGAACTTCTTCTCGGCCACCTGCAAAAACCACACTTCATAAAAAGTGGCTACTTAAGTAGCACGAAATTCTCCACTGGTCTTTGATGCCCCTATGAATTCAAATATAACTCGCAGAAAACAAGCACCAAAATGCTCACTCTTTTACTCATTCAGTAGAAAATTACGTCTTCAAAATTTACACTTAAAAAGGGTATAATTCGGTTTTTCAAAAAGTGTCTAACTATGAGATCTTTTAAAACCATGAGATGCCCGTTCATAAAACATCGTTTCTCTGCATTTACTAATATTGCTTATAAAGTTTATAATATGGCTTAAATCCACTGCCAAATTCTAAGAACACCATATAGTCTCCTTTCAATAGTGTATAAACAGATGATTTTTCGTACAGGGAAAATACACAGATTGTAGTTCGTAAACCCTAAATGTAAGTGTAATGGCGGGTCGGGTTCCAAATTATTCGGGAATTGGAAAAGTTTTGAAAACCGAATTATACCTTTGCTTCAAGTATAAAATCTGCCGAAGACGTAATTTTCTACCAAATGTTTATGCATGCTTTCTGTGAAATATATTCGGATTTATAAGGGCATCAAAAATAAACGAGAAAAACTCGTGCTACTTAGGTGGTCATTTTTTACAGAGAGTAGTTTTTGCAGGCAGGACTGAAGGACTCTTGGAGTAACTGGACTACCTTGGGATTATGCTGCAAGGGGATTAATACTACACGCCTACTCAAGTAATCCGTTCAAGTCGAAAGCGCAGTTCGGAATTTCGGTCAACATTTCATGAGTTAGCACATCTACTGTAATTAAGTTAAGGATTAGATTTACTTCTGAGGTTACGGTTAGATTGGGGGTATTGCTGCACAGCGTGTCCTGCCAGCAAAGTCTTTGGCGCGGAAGATTGGTCATACATCAGGCTGCCTTCTCCGTTTCAGCCTCGGCAGCTCTTGCAACTAACGATTTCAGCACCCCCCTTCAGCTTACTTTACTTCAAATGGCCACATTGCGCATACACTTGGGACCAGGACAGCGTAATCGACCCTCGCCCACAACTGGTCATAGAAAATCAGGCCCAGTTCCAGTCAACCCATGCGTCGGTCATCGTGCGACGATCCTCGTCGCATTCGACACACGAACATTCTATCTTGTCTCCCCCTCGCATATACAGTAGGTGGGCTAACTCATGAAATCTCGACCGAAATTCCGGAAAGCGTTCTTATTTCGAAAAGATTAATTAAATAGGGTTGTAAAACTAATCAGCCGGCAGCATAATTGTATAACCATTCAGTTACCCCCGGACGTCAGCTTTCGAGTAAACTTCTTTCCGGCTGCATGCAAAAACTAGACTGTAAAAATGACTACTCATGTAGCATGCATTTTTCGCATTGATTTTCGATGCCCTTGAAAATGCAATCATATTTCATGGAAAATATGCATAAAAATGTTCATTCACTAGCTCATTCGGCAGAAAATTAGGTCTTCTTCCAATTTTGTACTCAATGGAAGGGTATAATTCGGTTTTAAAAGTTTCTAATTGTGAGATTTCTTAGTACCGTGAAATGGCCGTTCATAAAACGTCATGTCTCTGCATTTACCAATGTGGCTTGTAAAGTTAACAATACGGATCAATTCCACTGCTAAATTTTATGAACCCTATATGGTCCCCCTTTATTACCTTAGAGAAATGTGTGGTTTTCAGTACGCGGAAAATATACGGCTTGTAGTTAGGAAACCCTGAATGCAAGTGTAACGGCAGCTCGGGTTCAAAATTATTCGCGAATTGGAAAATTTTTTAAAAACCGAATTATACCTTTCCTTCAAGTATAAAATTAAAAAACGTAATTTTCTACCGAATGAGTAAAAGAATGAACATTTTTATACATGTTTCCTATGAAATGTGGTTGAATTTTTAAGGACATCGAAAATCAATGAGAAAAATGCATGCTACTCAAGAAGTCATTTTTACAGAGTAGTTTTCGCATGCAGCGGGAAAGTTCTTTCGAAGGCCGGCCTCCTGAGGTAACTGAATTAGTAAAGAATTATGCTGCATGATGACTAGATTTACAACCCTATTTAATCAATATTTTCGAAACAAAACGCATTTCGGAATTTCGATTGAGAATTCATGAGTTGGCGCACCTACTGTGCATCCCAGAGGGTATGAGCGACAGATTGGATCGCCGGATCTCAATTTAAGCCTGTAAGCCGAAAAATCATGACGATAACTTACGTCGTTAGGAAAAAAATCACTAAGGTAACACCGTTCGAGGTGCGTTATCAAGAGTGCTCTTTTCCGCCATTGTAGATCTGTTGCTCGATAGCAGTGAAAATGAGAAATTTGTACTGCACTTTGAAACTCGATGAAGAGGCTTTCATTATGGAGAGCGGGACCGCATGACTTGTCCGGGCGTCCCATTAGCAGTAGATCGGAGACCGGCTTTACATCTTGCTCGTAGATCAGGCGGTTGGAGCGATGGCTGTACTCAAGTCTTGTTCTTGCTGACGTGAGTTCGAATTCCGCCCAGGCCGCCGAGTTTTCCCCGATCGGGTCAAACGAACGAGGCATTACTCACACATTGGTCGTCGAACCGAAAACCTGCCCCCGTGTTCTTAGATGGAGAATATAACCTCTCATCACCACTAACTGATCTACAAGACAGTTTGACCATCGATACCGACGAGGTCCACTGTCTGTCCCACAGCGGGGTGGACGCAGGACATGCGCGTGAGTTAGTTTATAGTAATAGCAGACTTGCGCAGCATCTACCGCACTCTCTCCCTCACCCACCTGGGCCCGGTGTCAAGACAGAGTCAAAAAGGACGAAGGCGAGATCGGATGCAATTGCTGACCGAATTAAACAGCTCGTCTACTCGTGCCACACACTTCTGGTCCAAGCGCACTTGGCCTGGTTACCCTACAGGGAGAAGGGTTCAAAAGGGACGAGGGTGAGGTCGGGTGCAGTTGCTGACCGAGTTAAACAGCCCGTCTACGCGTGCCACACACGTCTGGTCCGAGCGCGATTGGTCGGCTCAGGACCGCACTGAGTGGGAGTCACGTAGGTGTCACGCTCCGAAGGAGCCATTGTGGCCTGACTCGCTGTCCTGAGGGGAGGACCGAGTTATTCCGTCAGTTGGCAGCCTTCCAGGCTACGGCTTTTAGCGCACTATGACAGACTCAGGCGCGTCAGATCGAGTACAACGGGGCATGCGTTGAAATGCCGTGGGGCATGGAGTCCTCCGGAGTCGGTTTCCTTCTCTTCTCCCTCCGCCATGCACCGGTTGGCCAGTTGGCCGAGTTGGTCTACCGAGTGATGCTGCGGTCAGACGAGGTGTGGCGCGTTTAAATAGTAGACAGTAGGTTCGTGGTGGGCGGCCGCAGGCCGGTAGCTTCAGTGGAGCGTTGAAGTCAAGCACACCAACTGTTCTAGGATAACGCTGTGAAACGTCGGCTATGAGGCTCTATTAAATGGATCTCCTAGTCGCTGCTGCCTCGCGCTTCGACGCGAACGAGCCAAAAACCTAGAATGGAAGTGACTGCACTGAAAATTCCCAAGACACATCATGAGACCAATGTCTACATGTAGTGTCGGCGTCCGTTGGAGGTCGAAAAGCTTTACAATCCCCGTCCACAGGAACAGGGGAAAGGAGTGCCCATTGGATTACTCAGTCTGGGACGCATCCTCGGCATCGTAAGCTGTGATGTGTGAGCGCACTTTGAGCCTTGAAGTTGACATCTGGCAGATCGCAGGCCTGCTGCTCGTCTAAAGTCCGATTCTCGCACAAGGTCTCTCAGAAAACAAACAACTCCAAGGTCAACCCCTACGTCATTTTATATTACGGCCGCCCCTATGACTTCCCTGGCGCGTTGGTTGGCCTTCTGGGACATGGGGAACCAAGCCAGTTTATACATATTGCCAATACCGCCGCCGTTTGCTTTTACACGCCAGGATTGGGCAAAAAACTAGCGCAATAAAGAGACGTACTTGTAGCTGTAGCATGGACTGGCAAAAGGGCTATTTTGTGTTTATCAGTCAACTGTCGCTGATGACTGAAATGTCCAGGCTGGGACAGGTAAGTCGCCAGTCAAAAGTAAACGATCTAATCTTAGTTTATGATACAACAATTCATAGATGCTTTGGCAGATTTTGAATAATTCATATTGACCCAACTGTGAAAAAGTCGACGCTTTGGTGGGATTCGAACCCACCAGTAGGGGGAAGGCTTTAGTACAGCCAACGCTCTAACCTTACTGCGTGGGTTCGAATCCCACCGAGGCGCCGAGTTTTTCACAGTTGGGTCAATATGAATTATTCAAAATCTGCCAAAACATCTATGAATTACGTAAGCCTGGTAGTCATCTGGTGGATTCTAGGTAAATTACTAAGGAAATCCGGTTTGGGCAGTCAACTTACTGTATCAGATTTGGTGGATAGGTTGGGCGGGTAAACTTGACTCAAATGTAATTAAACTCGCATCATCAGGTGGGGTCTCGTAGCTCAGGTGACTAGAGCGTTGGCTTTACTAAAGCCTTCACTTTCCTGTCGTGGATTCAAATCCCACCGAGGCGCTGAGTTTTTCAGTTGGTCAAAAGGAATTATTTGAAATCTGCCATAACACCTATGAACAATTAACATCTTAGGGGCATGTAAAAATCGACAATTGCTCGTTGTTTACACCCACGAGCAGCCGCCACATGCGCCAGTCGGTTTTGATTGGCTCTCTTCGTTTCCATTTCTCCTTAAAACTTTTGTACGCGGCATCCAGCTCAGTATGCCAGTTAATGGCATGATTTATCCGAGTGCGTGGCCTCAAGAAACTCTCGGCATTTCTTCAAGTGATAGATTTCGACAATGTGAGTTCTGTCTCTAGCAAAGGTGTGCCAGGTGTCCGGGGTAATCAATGCTACTTGTAACAGGCGGTCTCCCCCTTACCGCCTACAAGCTGAATGCGTAAAGTAGTCGTCGGTTTGTGCGCCACTTGAATTTGCTGTTTCCTCAGATGTCATTTAACGAGTTCAGACACATTTTTGATGCGAGGGGGGGAGGTTCGCCGATTATTTGGTCTGGGCTTCTGGGCTGCGCAGAGTCCGCGCATCCCGCAAGAGATGCCGCACTTTGGGCCGTGATGGCACACCAAGGCGCAGGTCCCCTTCGCGCCGACCAGTTGCGCCCAATTCTAACATCAGATGGCTGACCGGTTCAACTCATTGAATGTGTGTTCAAGAACGGCGCTAAGACGAGAGTGTGAGAACTACCGCGGCACATAATATCACACGTATTGCTATAAAGGCCCTCTGCAATTGGCGATGTAAGGCGCGGACCAGACACAATCAAGCGGGCGGCCAAGATGGATGTTAATGAGTTCTTCGGCTATCTGCCTCGTTGGCTTAGACACCGTTCATCCTGATAACGGTACTGGAACCGGACTGTGATTCTGAAAATTGTCGTTGTATACACGACCAAGTTTTGCCTACAACAGCATCTCACTGCTCGGAGGTCACCCTGACGATTTGCTCACATACTGCGCACATGAGGTCGCGCCAACTCCCAACAGGCCTGGTGGTTTATCCAACCAGTTAGGTGAGTCAGAAGTCCGGGCGACATACTTGCCGCTCAAGGACACTATCTGATTGGCTAAATGCCGGTCAGACATGGGCATTCCTGTATGTTCTCCTTTCATTTTATATACGCTGACAGATTTCCTCAGTATTATTTTCTCCTGCAGTTGCTGTTGAGTTCCAATCAGGGGATTCTGTCATGGGCAGTTATTGGGCAGGCGTCCAGTGAGCCGTGCGGCAAGTTCATAACACACTGGCGACGAAGAACTAACTATTTCCACGAAAAAATTACTGCCGATCCTGCAACAAAAACAGGCTCAAGTTGAAGCAGCCCACTTGATGATGATGGAGTCGATGATGCAAAACTTCAGTTTGAGCTTCTCTGATCCAACATCCTTTTTGTGAAGTAGTCCACGCCAGCGAACGCAGTTGCTGATAGTATTACGGTGTTCACTCATGATTCCGATCTGGGCCTGAACTTCAATTCCTGGTTCAAACGTAAGGAATGTATTTTGCGCATGGACTTTGCCCATGTAAATGACGCCTGGAGTGTACCAAGGAGCACGAGCGTTACACTGACATGATTCTACCGAAAAGTCCCCATGACTTCACACTCGATGGAATTGTTAAGCAAATATCAGAGACCTTCATGTGAAGTCATATCTGTTCAATAACCGATATCAGTGCCTGATACTGGTGAGGAATGAGACCGATGACTTTTTTACATTCGCCAGTATTGCCAACCGCGAGCGCGAAGAGTTCAAGCCGCAGACGATTAATTTTGGTGTCTCATATTTTTGTGCGCTCTTCAGTCACATAGTGATGCCGTAAGAAGAACTCATCTATCCAGCCAAATTGAACAAGATCCCGACTCCACCCCTCTGAACATTGACTGTCGAGTGTCAACGACCCAGGAATCTTAAGCATAACCTTGTTATTGTGAAGCAACCGAGTCACGCACTTGCCGCAGTCACTGTTCATGTTCCTATACGTTCCTTCTTCGTTTTATATGCGCTGTTAGAGAACGTCAAAACAGTCTTGCTGTTGAGTCTTAATCCTGAGACTCGACCAAGGAGAATGTTGTTGGAAAAAGAGACCATTGAGGTGTACAGTATGCCTTTAACCCTCACAATCAGTCGAAGTTTGTTCAGGAGTTCAACGACGCATCCTGTCGTATGCCATAGTTGGTTACTTACTCGGACACACTACAAAAGTGTTACACACCACGTTTGGGGTATCGAACTGGCGTTAGGATGCCAGCCGATTGGTCTCGACTAGGCCGGCGATATCGCCTTGATGACGTCAAGTTACGATAATCCACAGAGGGTAGAGTAGGGTGAACAAAGTCATCAAAGCGGCGCAAAAGGCACAACCTCGGGCTGCATCATACAGCGGAAGGCATGCCTCGTGAGTAACGATTGTCAGTCTGAATAGGTACACTTTCGGGTGTGACACAGCCAGGTGGTTGCCAAGCAAACCGATGATGATTCCAGAGTTTTTGTAGGTCTTTTGGGTTGTCTCCGAAGTTCTTCGGATATCTCAACGGCCGCAAAGACAATTGTTAATTGGGCATCTGTTAGTCGAAACTCTACGGTTGTAAATGCCGGTTATACGTGTAGAAAATGAGTAACGACCGGGAACCTTCCATGGAGGCGACGAAGATGTAAGTCCGAACCCTAGTCAGAATTGGTTTGCCAACAAATTGAGATGGCTCGTGGGCTTCAGGTATTTTGCCTTTGAAACTCGAGGAAATAGTGAATCAAGCACACTGGGTCCGCGGTGCGTTTAGACGCACTATATGTGACATCAGTGATGCCCAATAGGTTAAGTGTGATCGTGGTCATACCAAGTACATGTACGCGCAAAAGAGCGCGATTAATACATACTTTATAAAATTCCTAGAAAGGCATCCTTATGTAGGCTTCCGAATCCAAAGCCCAATCAAGAATAGCAACTTTCAGTCGCATAAGTGAACATCTGGCACGGCTAAAGGACTCTCGGGTCACACTGATGTAATTGTACTCATATGGGTATGTGTGGCTTCATAGATGGTTGGTGCATGAAGCCTCAGAGGTAACTTTAAAACTACCCACAAGAGGGAAAAGGTACTAGATGCTTGTTTATGAAGAACTGCTCCGAATGATTAGATAAAAGACTGAGGGAATGGTCGACTACGAGACCGGCAGACAACTACAGGCAGGTGGTGTTTTCTTCAGAGCCCACGAACATATAAGTGTCGAAAACTCGCACGCAGAAAACAGGATCTGGAAAAAAAGGTCTGTATGCAAAAACGACAGAAACACCCAAAGTAGGCGGTAAAAGGATGCAAAACGAACCTGTTAGAAGTAGCTACTAAGGGAACGGGTTCCCTGGCAGGATGAAGAGGACTGGACGAAGTGGCCATCGGGTCAGGATGAGTAGGGATAGGTAGAAAGTACAAGTCCATTTCGGTGTTTTCCCGACTATTGCTTTGGAAGGCAGACATGCTATCAATATCATTTTCCGGGGCACCTTGTTCCTCGTCAGAAGTGTTAACAGAGCCGGGGTAGACATCCAAATCGATAAAATCATCAGAAACTGGCAGCGATGGAGGTGCGTATACGCCCTGCATGACCGGCGGATTGTCGCGGGGGACCCATCGGAGAAGTGAACCATCACTAATAGAGGCTGAATTGTGCTCCTGGTCAGTGTTTGCATCCAAATAGGAAGTAGACATAGTGTGGGGAACGAAAGACTCGATTGATTGTTCAGCACTGGAGATTAATGCACTACTGGCTCCTGGCAACTGCTCAGTGTCAATATGCGATATGACTCCTGAAAACAGTTCATGCGGATCGCGCAAATTGTCCGCCGACTGAGTTCTATTCGGAGGTGATGAGGTGTGCATCACATGAAGGGTCCGAACTGTGACATCAGAACTGGCACTTCAGAGGATGTGAACCAAACTAAATGAAAAATGCAAATGAGCGTGTTCTGACAAGAAATTGGCATCAAACGTTCAGAATTTTGTCTATTTGTTTAGTTCTATCATAAAAGTCGTGAAGTAGGCCGAACACTAGGGCAACTACATGGCGTTTCAAGTCACACTGGAGCATGGGAAAGGCGCTCTTACATGTTCGATCACGCCATCAGTCGGGTTCATGCTTGCATGTCAAGTAGATTTTTGCAATAGAAACAATAACTGGAATCAACGCGAATAATCACGAAATGCCATTTTGCATGCTCCTAACGTTTAAGGAAGGCAAGCTAAGTAACCGGAGCAAGCAGCATGTGGTTCCTGAAATATCTTTTGTGCAAAGTAAATGTGGTAGAAATTCCGTAAGGTTTTTAGGGAGAAGCAGTTAAAATAATCCCAAATTTGCATTTTGCTCTGTGGATTCCTTGTCCAGGGCAACATTTGTCAAAAATTCGCAAAAGATAAATCGGAAGAGGTTCGCTATGTTCTTGAAGACGATTTTTCCATATACAAGTCTTGTGGCTGTATGCGAGGTGCATCGGCCAGAAACAGACAAGTATGAGTTGCTCCTCATTACCCCCTATACGAAGAGGCCTCAGAAACGACCGCCAGGTGCTCAGTACTTAACTCTGAATGACCACGCTCGTTGGACCGGCATTTCTAAAAGCAGAAGAGTAGTTTCCTTACGCGCAAAGTCCGCTGTCTAATAATATTCCCTCGCTGTTTTTTCTTCATGAGGATATGCTCTACAAATAAGAGACAACATTTCATTTGACGGTCATAAATTCCGCTGCCGAAGTTCTCAGGCGGACTGTGTACATGTTTACCCTAGTTTCATCTCTACAGCCTGTCAATTCTTAGCGCATTTTCTTCGAAGCAGCAGCGTTGGAGAGTAGCTAAATATAAAAGCTCATGGACTGATCAGTCTTTACGGCACCTTGCGTCCTATCTGAATTTAACTCGGGAGGAGTTCAGGACAACAACTTGACAGGCTGTGGACTGTTGAAAACCAAAGTAGGCGCAAACAGATTTTTTCCTAACGCTGAAACAATTTCCTCTGCGAAAACAGATAAAGGATTTAGGTTGTCAGATGAAGAATCAAGTAAAAAATTGACAGTTACATATAAGAGAATTAAAAAACCACATGTCGAAAATAATAAAAGACCAGCTGTGAACTTAAATTCGATTAAAAATGAAGGATGAAGACTGCGCAAGACATGCGCGCCGGAACAATGTTGTGTATACAAGGCAAAATACACGAACATTAATCGTTGTGTGCTTCAGGATAACTTTTAAGGACAGGCACAAATGGCAGCATTGACGTAAAACGGCATTTAACTATTTTTGGGGCGATTAATTCTAGAGAACTTCGCAATACTGTGGCGTAAAAAAACCCACCAGCACTGGGGGCCGCAAATGACATGCGACCGGCGTTTGACAGACCAATTTGACGAAGGCGCGTTGCATTCGAAGGTTCCTTAAGGAAGGTTGTTTAATTTGTGGGCTCCCGCCTGCGTTAACCCACATGAATGCGTGCCTTCTCCCGAAAAGCATTTATGCAGATCCTAACCCAGGCGCGGAAAGTGCTTATTTAAATAGAAATAAATGGTAGGGGGGGAGACGATGAGGATGGACGTGATTGTCTGTGAGCGGACAGAGACTTCTTATAGCAGTATGTGGTGCTGGTGGGGTTAAGAGCGTTCCAGTTGTGGGTCCACGTGAGGGTCGCGGTAAGTCGCTCATTCGCTTGCAGGTTTCGGCCACGTCTAGCGTCTCCTCTGGCACCCAATTCTCACTTGTGGCTGCCTGAGGTAACCTGTATCAAGCGGCCACATCCCGGTAACTGCCTCGACTAACGAGCTAATCTATGTAAGGCTATTTGTTCATTTATACTGACACACTATAATTCTGCCCGTTCTTACTTTTTCGTGCCATTTCTCCGCACTTCTCCTCCTCCCTTCACTCCATCTCTACCCTACAGACGTAATCCACGGTCATATGTCCAGCGACGAGAGCGACAGCAATCACATAGGTGGTCCTGGCCATTCTGTCGTTCCCTCATTAGAGCCCATGACCATTGCTGAGGGTGGTATCTGTCTCGTGCAATAAATTAGCCCTATTTAGGATGAACACTGTTTTTCCCGCGAGGGGAGAGGACCACAAAGGGTTACCTAAAAAGCTGGGATCACGATATCTGCACGTAGGCTTTGGCTCACAGAAGCTCAGCATGTGGTCGACGCCAAGACATAAGACAAAATACTCTCTCTTCCACCTCCTCCTTTTCATCACTCTACCCCACAGTCAAAAATATTTAGTCCACCCATTCTGGAGGCCAGGAATGTTTGTTCCCTATTACGTTATCTGAGGAACAGCCGGCTTCAACGATGGACGGCGCCAGTTGCTCGGGAACTTTCGCGCTGCAAGGCGGACATTGCTACACTCATCGAGATCCGTTTCTCCGAACCAGGCCAACTGGTGTAGGTTGGTGCCGGCTACATCTTCTACTGGAGCAGAGTGGCGTCGTATACAGTCCGAAAACGAAAAAACACTTACTTGTAAATGACGTTCATGGCTTCACAGCAACACTAAAGTGGTACCACGTCAAGAACCGGCCTTTCCTTGAAGGGCAACCTACTGAGATGGCTTGTCATCCAGGATTACCACCAGTTCCCTTTACGGTTGCATTCAAGGGCCAGCAAAACGCTCTAAAGGCGCAATCACAGGAAAGTCTGATATGCTGATGATCTCAGATAAGTTGCCGTTGGCTGTGGATGTTGGGATGTGGAATCAGGTTGTCGAATTTCCCACCCGAGGCTCAAGTATACTTGACCTAATTTTCTGTAGAGGCTGCTTGCCATCGTCAGTGTCATCCCTAGGCCCACTCGGGGGCTCAGACCATGACATAGTTGTTTCAACGTTGGAATTCGAGGCTGACGAAATGTCGTCCCAAAAGTATAACTTTTTCCGCGATTTCCGATCAACTCGCTCAACCGAATTATTAACACACCTTAATTCCTACGACGGGACTGTGTTCTTCCTTAGTTCGGATGTAAATGTTTGCACTGCAAAACTGTAAGAAATTTTGGATCCGCTTATTTCTCGTTTTGTCCCCCGTAAGAAAATTATTAATGTTGGGGATGAGATTTTCCTACCCTTACCCTTTCGTCGCAGATTGCGCAGACTTTATCGTCGTTTCCATCTGCAGAACGATGTTTCCGTTCTGCCCTTGATTCGTAATATTTTTGATCGAGCTAAGAGATTGTCTGAAGAAAAACAGCTAGCCGAAGATGTCCAGATTACCGAAAACCATTCGTTAAATATCTCGAAACCTTTCTCTAGAAAAATACGAACTCAGAGAAAGACGCAGTATCCCATCCTTCGAGACGATCTCGGAAATCCCATAGTTAATGCCCAGTTAACCGCGGATAGCTTCAATGATTTCCTGTCCAAAAGGTTTATTGAAGACTCGACCACTCTGCTTCTGACCATCCAGTCATTGACCGGGGCCGTTATAGAAAATATAACTTTCACTTTGTGGGATGTGACTGTTGCGATTCGGCGTTTTCGTCAATCTTATAGTCCAGGCCCTGATTGTGTCACTGCAAGCATTTCAAAAGCCGATGCAAACACGTTTTCCCATCCCTCATATGCAAGATATTTAATCTCGCTCTTGGAAGTGAAACTTAACCTACATTGTGGAAGGAATCACATATTTTGCCCATTCCTAAGCACGGCAAATCTACATCATATGGTGACTTGATGTATATATATATATATATATATATATATATATATATATATATATATATATATATATATATATATATATGGAAAGGTAATACCGACAAAGACAAGGGAGACCGGAATGGCCATTTCTGGCTTATTAGCCGTCATCAGCCAGTCATACCCAACCCCAAGTGTGGATCACTTGAGATTCGAACCCGGGATCTTTGGTCATGGAGTTGAACGCTCTACCATTGAGCCACGGGCCCGTTGTCCTGTCGGTTGTGATCGGGAATATTAATTATGATAGTGGGCGCTCACCGATCAGGTTACGGAACATGCTCGTTCCGTTGTGCCTTGGGGCTCATAAGCCAGAAATGGCCATTCCGGTCTCCCTTGTCTTTGTCGGTATTACCTTTCCAACATATATCACTAGTCGCTGTGCGACTGCCTGCGAGGGTTTAAGTATGAGCCCCAAGGCACAAACTAGCTGTCCGTCGCCGTGATCCATTGTCCCTCGTCTTTGCACACGCACTCCAGTGCGACCACCGTTTTAATTGGGATAACACAGAGGTCATCGCCACGGCCAACACAAAACGGGCGAGAGAATTCCTAGAGGCATGGCACTCTAACGCGGATAGCATCAACCGCCATGTTGACCTAGACGTCCATTATGAGGGCCTAAGATCACGCCTCACTAAGCCGAGCCCCACGCCGCATCAGCAGCCGCTAATCCAGGCGCCCGCAGTTCTGCCAACCTACCATTCTCCCTCCCCTCCAACACGGCAGCCGTAACGGTTCCCCCCCCCCTTCCTACCCTTCCGGCTCAGAACCCAGCATGACTCCCTACCCGCATCCCTCCTCACACGCTAATGGTTCGTCCGCCAATGTTTGTCCTGTCTCGTCTATTAGTCTAGTGTGACTGTCTCACTCTCTCTTTTCTCTTCATTTCGTCTGACGACGGGTTGGTGTCACCAATTCGAAAATTCACGAGTACAACTCGATTTTTCCGAAGAACCTCTTCCTTTTTCATTATATCCTCTCGGAATGCCTACCACTTCTACTCTACAACATATATTTGGGCGTCAAACGCTTATTCTTACGAGACGTTGGGAGAAATTTGCACAGAGACAGGCGACGACGTTCGAACGATTGACCTTCCTCCACCGTTGCCGCGATCATGGCGTGTTACCGAAGTCTCTTCGTTTCAAACCAACGCTGTCGAATGAGACTTGGAGATCCCTTGAGTACAAATACGGATGGCGCGTTCTGGGGGCTATAATATCTGACGTCCACAATAGACTTCGCAGATTCGAAACCACTCTTGCTGACCTTAAAAATCAGTGTGCTTCAGCCTTACCTGAAAATGTACTCGAGGAGGTGCAACAGCGAATCAATGTCACAGCCAAGGATGCGAGATTGAAGAAGAGAGTTGACCTCCAGATGAAACTCCAGTCTCTGCTCCGCCCCATGAATGAAAGAGGTATGGCCACGAGAGTTGTTAACCTCTCGCAAAGGAATCTCCTACCGGCTGAAATCAACCTCCTGTCTAAGGGAATAGGATTTAATCCCACGGATGCTACACCTACCAACTTTCTAGCTGGTCTCGAATCCATTCTACTGACCTCTGTCCTGCCTGAAGACAAGCGCGCGGACATACGCAGCTGTGCCACTGGTATCCTCCGGCAAAAAAGACACCAGCAAACTCTACCGGCCGAAGAAGCGCAAGGATTGCGAGCACTGAAATCGGACCACAGCATCGTTGTTGTTCCTGCCGACAAAGGTGGCGCTACCGTCATCATGGACAAAACTGACTACGTCAACAAGGCGAATATAATCTTCAGTGACACGGATTCTTACACCATTCTCACCGAAGACCCAACGAAAAAGCAAGCCGCAGCCATCAAGAAAAAGGTTAATGAGCTTGCTCGTCTGAAAGTCATAAGTCCAGATGACTCAAAGTTTATGACCCTCAGTGATCCCCATGTCGCACACGCATACGGTCTCCCAAAGGTTCACAAAGTTGGTGCCCCACTGAGGATTATAGTACCGCTCATCGGATCCCCTACCTACAATTTAGCCAAGTGGCTGTACAAGCATCTGAAGCCGCTAACTCACGGATCTCGCTACAGCATTAACAGCTCCCACGAATTCCTCAACCGGATTGACGGCCTCAATGTAAGCACTGATGAATGCTTCTTGTCTTTTGACGTCGTTGCCTTATTTTCTTCTATACCGCACGACTTGGCAATTGACTGCGTAGCCCAACGGCTACAGGACAATCCTGATGGTATCCCAGCGCACCACGTTATAGAACTGCTCCAACTGTGCCTTAAGAACTATTGTAAGTTCGACAATAAGTACTACCAACAGGTGAAGGGAAGTCCAATGGGCTCCCCAATATCCGGTCTACTCGCCGAACTAGTGCTACAGCGACTAGAACATGAGGTTTTTCAAACTCTCAACCCCAAAATGTGGCTCCGCTATGTAGACGACACCTTTGTCGTAATAAAGAACCGCGACGTCGAAAGGCTACATCAGAGGCTGAATGAAGTCTTTCCGGCCATACAATTTACCCTCGAAGAGGCAGTAGGAGACAGTCTGTCGTTTCTGGACGTGAAAATACAAAGGCTGGATGACGGTAACCTCGCAACCAGCGTCCATAGAAAAGGGTCTGATTCTGAGATCATCCTCAATTATGGAAGCAATCACCCTGCGGCTCACAAAAGAAGCTGCGTCCGAACCCTCTTCCACCGGGCCTACCGGTATTGCAGCAATGAAGATCTGCTGAAGAAAGAACTAGGCTTTCTATATCGGCTATTTCGATCTAACGGATACCCAGTCAGTTTCGTGAAGAACTGCCTCAGACGTCAGGCACAACCTCGAGACCCCTCCTCAGATGGAGTAACCGTGACGCGGAAATTCTTCTCCCTGCCCTATATGCAGGGGACCTCAGAAATGATCGCCCGTCAGTTAAGTCAGTTCGGTATTCACGTTTCCCACAAGCCTGCATCCTCGCTGCGCACAGTCTTAACTCGAGTAAAGGATTCTATCCCCAAAGAGGAACAGACTAACGTCATTCATCGCATCCCGTGTGCCAATTGTCCCTGCGTATATGTTGGTCATACAGGACGACGCCTGGGAACTCGTATTAATGAACACAAACTAGCTGTCCGTCGCCGTGATCCATTGTCCCTCGTCTTTGCACACGCACTCCAGTGCGACCACCGTTTTAATTGGGATAACACAGAGGTCATCGCCACGGCCAACACAAAACGGGCGAGAGAATTCCTAGAGGCATGGCACTCTAACGCGGATAGCATCAACCGCCATGTTGACCTAGACGTCCATTATGAGGGCCTAAGATCACGCCTCACTAAGCCGAGCCCCACGCCGCATCAGCAGCCGCTAATCCAGGCGCCCGCAGTTCTGCCAACCTACCATTCTCCCTCCCCTCCAACACGGCAGCCGTAACGGTTCCCCTCCCCCCTTCCTACCCTTCCGGCTCAGAACCCAGCATGACTCCCTACCCGCATCCCTCCTCACACGCTAATGGTTCGTCCGCCAATGTTTGTCCAGTCTCGTCTATTAGTCTAGTGTGACTGTCTAACTCTCTCTTTTCTCTTCATTTCGTCTGACGACGGGTTGGTGTCACCAATTCGAAAATTCACGAGTACAACTCGATTTTTCCGAAGAACCTCTTCCTTTTTCATATATATATATATATATATATATATATATATATATATATATATCAACGAGGAGGGACGACAGAGAATGCGGGTAGATTGATACAGCACTGTTTCGGGCTTATTCTGCCTTCATTCAGCCAATCATAACCCTGACCACCAGCAGCTGCGACCAGAAACACAAACATGCGCACAGACGCACCTGGCGCAGTCGGTCCACCACTGAGGCCTACCAGATGGGTCATAAGCACTTCATCGAACCGACGTTCATCAGTGCCTCGCCACCTGTCATTCTCTGTCGCTGCAGATCGGGTATTTATGAATCAGGAATGGGCGCACACCGATCTATTGGCTTCACAAAGCAAACAAGCTCCGTATGTGTGGCAAAGGTCACGAACAGGCAACCAATTACCAGGCCGAAGTCGGCCAAGTCATAATAGCAACGAGGAGGGACGACAGAGAATGCGGGTAGATTGATAGATATTATGACTTGGCCGACTTCGGCCTGGTAATTGGTTGCCTGTTCGTGACCTTTGCCACACATACGGAGCTTGTTTGCTTTGTGAAGCCAATAGATCGGTGTGCGCCCATTCCTGATTCATAAATACCCGATCTGCAGCGACAGAGAATGACAGGTGGCGAGGCACTGATGAACTTCGGTTCGATGAAGTGCTTATGACCCATCTGGTAGGCCTCAGTGGTGGACCGACTGCGCCAGGTGCGTCTGTGCGCATGTTTGTGTTTCTGGTCGCAGCTGCTGGTGGTCAGGGTTATGATTGGCTGAATGAAGGCAGAATAAGCCCGAAACAGTGCTGTATCAATCTACCCGCATTCTCTGTCGTCCCTCCTCGTTGCTATTATGACTTGGCCGACTTCGGCCTGGTAATTGGTTGCCTGTTCGTGACCTTTGCCACACATACGGAGCTTGTTTGCTTTGTGAAGCCAATAGATCGGTGTGCGCCCATTCCTGATTCATAAATACCCGATCTGCAGCGACAGAGAATGACAGGTGGCGAGGCACTGATGAACTTCGGTTCGATGAAGTGCTTATGACCCATCTGGTANATATATATATATATATATATATATATATATACGGTCAAACGCCCACTTGACATGCTTATATACCTCACTTCATAAGGCCTATGACGTACTGATGATCGGTAACGACCGTGAAACAGCTGTCTGCGTCTGGCCTGTTGCACTCTTAACGAGCTGCTCATGTATTATATATATCTATATATATATATGCTGCAGCAACAAGCGGACTATGTGACATTTTAGCCATGTGACAAGTGGCATATGTGAATCAAAGTATGCATTAACTTAATGCTGTAATTTCTTCACATTTTTGCATGTTTATCGATTTTTTAAGTACAAATAGGTAGTTCAAAGGCGTAGGCCTATTTCCCTCAAATACACTGACTGACTGACTGACTTTCGGCCAATAAACACCCTCCCCGCATTTTCGAAGATCTTAGAGGCATTGATCAAAGATAAGATGATGTGTCACTTAACAGCGAATAACTTACTGAGTGTTGCTCAGCATGGATTCCCCAAAGTTCGATCTTGTGACACCTGTCAACTCTCTTTCTTTGACTATGTTCTCCAATCTAGGGACCATGGTTTTGCTCTTTACACAGTATATTTCGATTTCACCAAGGCTTTTGACCGTGTTGACGATGCTCTTCTTCTCTTGAAATTGTCCTCTTTCGGAATAGGTGGCAAACGTTTGAATTTAATATCCTCTTATTTGGGCACTCGCACACAACGAGTTAAGATTTCCAATACCATCTCCAACCCCACACGTGTGAGGAGTGGAGTCATGCAGGGTAGTGTACTCGGCCCGCTTTTATTTTGCCTTTTCGTTAATGATGTACCTGATTTATTTCAGAATGGTAAGCCTTTCATGTATGTCGATGATCTTAAAGTTGCATATCGATATAAGCCGGAAGATCATGGCATCGTGCTTGAGCTCCTAAAGAGCGATCTACAGGCTTTCGCCCAGTGGTGCCGCACATGGCGCCTTTCTCTTTCTTGGCATAAGTGCTCAGTCATGGTGGTTGGCGACGACCGCCAACCTCAATTAAGTATTGAAGGTCACGCCATAAATGTGCCAGGGGTTATTAAGGATTTGGGCGTATCATACTCCAAGAGTCTCAATCTCTCGGAGCACTGTGCCTTGATATTCTCCAAAGCACGTAGAACGACCGGGTTTATCCTCCGAAATTTTAAAACTAGGGACATAAGAATGCGCCTTTACAACATGTACGTTAGACCTGCCCTGGAATACTGTTCGTTTTCATTTAGCCTCATGCGTGCTACTGAGCGGAAGAAAATAGAATCCGTTCAACACTTTTTTACCAAGAGAATTTTAACCCCGGAACACCGACATTTGTCTTTCCAAGAACGTTGCCGGCTTACAGGCCTCGATCCTTTATGGTTCCGTAGATTACAAAAGGGACTATTTTTGCTATTTAAACTCTTATATAATCACACATTTAACCCACTCACCTCTTTAAGACATCATATCCACCCACGACGTAACAGTCACTGTGAGGTCTTTTTATTTCTGCCTCTGGCACGTACTGTTGAATATCGTCGGTTCTTTTCTGTAAATGCAATTGCTATTTGGAATAAACTACCCATGAGTGTGAAAACCCTGCAAAATTATCCTTTATCTAAGAGAACTATTACTCGATTTTTGCATTCAGAAAAGCTTCCTCAAATTTTGGGTGCCGAAAACTCTGATCGACTGTACCGTAGCGATGGCGTTTGTGGTCTCTGAACACTATGGCCGGTCTCACCAGCTGTTCCTCAACGCCTCTACTTTGGCTATCCCAGCTTCATGAAAGGAAGTTGACGTCCGATAATCTCCGATACCGTGCAACCTCCCCCCTTCTTGACGGTCGATATTCTACCACCGCCGGCAGTTTTTTTCTCCTGAGCCCTCCAAACCATAAAAACCACCCTCAACTATATTTTCATCCCTTTAGCTCAGGAGTATTTTTCACTGCTGGTCGGATTTGTGTTTAATCGCTTCCCTTGACAATGTCTGTAAACTGGCATTAAATAAAAAATTTTTATTTATATTCATTCAATAAATCTACATTCCTGCATTGTATGGGAAAAATCCATGCTGACTTGCTTGCTCTTTCAGCGTGGAGCTCAAAATGATTTATGGAACCCTCTCCCGACTGAATGCCGCTATACGCGTTTAGGACGTGATAGGCTTATCCGACCCATGGTCTTTCAAGGAACGTCTATGACTGCATGTACCACCAGTAAGGATTTGGGTTTAAGTCACTCACAAAATTTTGATCTTTTGCCACACGCTAACAGAATTACGGTCAAAGTCACCCATATTTGTGACTTTATTTCTTACAATTTCAATCTGTCCGAAATAAAAGTAAGACTGAATGGAATAGTTAGGGGCGTTTGACGTCCAGCTAACAAGTCGCGACTTCGAGTTCCAGGTGTTCCAAACTTCGGGATTTTGGTATGACTGGCTGACGACGGCTACTAATCCAGAAATTGCCATTCCAGTCTCCCTTATCTTTGTCGGTAATGCCATTTTACTCTATGGAATGTTTGTACTTCCCATTGTCGAATATCCTTACCCATTCTTATGTTAAATGGACGATGCTATTCGTTCGAAAATTCAAAGAAATAGCTTGGATAGGTTGACGTGTACGCTGTAAGCCGCCTCAGTTTTGCTTATCGCCGACACACAACAGAATTTCACTCTGGTTCCCGCATTATTGTACCCTACCCCAAATCGTTGATTTTTGCTGTTCTTGGAGTCATTTCCTCATTTCAACCCCATGCGTTCTGTCGACGGTCTTGGCGGAACACTCTGTATTCACCATCTAGTAGTTTGGTTGCATCTCCCTTTCCCTCTCCTCGGCTAGACTCAAAGCAGACTGCAAGCGATCTGGGTTCCTCTCGTCTCGCCACTTTGACGTAAGTGGCCTCATCTGGCATATGCATTCAGCCTTTACGATGTCCGTTTCGAGCCTTTTAATCAAGACCGCATTTTGGCCAGCCTTGTCTGACCCTCATTGTTACCCCTTCATGATATCCATTATGCACTGTCACATGCAGGCCGGTCCTGCCCGCTTTTTATCCTTTCATGACGGACACATTTTTTCTCCTATAATATCAGTTCTGTCATGTTCATTTTGTTTATTTGTTAGGAGTTTATTTCACTGCTCGCTCATCATTCTTCGTAACAGACTACTTATTCAATATCTATGGATTATGTATTATATAGACTGTGTTTACCTGTTCTAAAATTCATGTAAAAATACATTTTTACTTGCTATGACCGGATCACCACTGGTCATGAATAAAAAAAATTATTACTATTATTATTATGCTTATTATTGTTACGATGCGAGTGCAAGTCTTGCATTGGATGCTCCTATATCCTGCTAAAGGTCGAAAACTCAAAAACGAGCTGGTTTTTTTACGGCAGCTCGTGCAAGAGAGCAATGGTGGACAAACTGCGGTCAACAGCGTTACGGTTAAGGAGCCAAAGGCAAAGAGCAGAAGTCCAAAACGGCCAAAGAACAAAGTTTGTGAAAAATTTCAGTGTAAGGGCGCGGATACCTATAACGGTGGGATAGTAACGACCTAGACTCGTGCTTCTATAGGGGACAACCGAAGCGAACCATCGGCTTCTCCCAGCCATTCCATATGCTCAACAGAGTCCTCATTCCAAAGTCAAGGAACAAACTCATGGCGAGGGGGAGTGGGTAGGCACCACAACAAGTGTGTGAAGCCTAAAACGACTCTTTTAGATCTCCGGGCCCTGCAGTTGACAATGCGGTCGTAATTAGAATAACGGAAACTCTTGATCGCCAGAAGTGCGTAGTCGTTCATGGCCTATCGGAGCCGAATGCTCCTACGCGAAAGGAGAGGATTTCCGCTGACCTTGATATGTTTCAACACCTGTTGAACACTATGCCTAATTCGAATGAAGAGTCAACCATTCGCACAGCCTTCATCATCGGTGAATAGAAGAGAGAGAAATTGGAAAATATGCGATCACGACCTCTTAACATTAATTTGGACTGCAAAGAAGAGGGTTGTTTACTTCTGTCCAGGAAAAGCAGGGTTCAAAACTCTCACAAGGTGGTTTTTACAGCCGGACTCCTCCCCAGCGGTCCGTCTGAAACGCTGGTAGTTAGTAACAGAGCTGAATATTAGACTTGCAGCTATAAATAAATAAATAAATAATTTTTTATTAAAGTCCCGTCGAGGTCCCATCAAAGCAAGTTAAAATAAATTTACATGTGAGTTTTAGACGAGGTAGGCGGAATCTTTACAAAATGCAATTCAGAGTTTCTGAATTAGAAGTCCATTGAGAAAACAGCAAAGCCAACAGTTCAACGTAGTATTTTTGACTTTGTTAATGTTAACAAGGAATTAGTAAATAACTTTACGTGCACTCTTGATTGGCACAATATTTTTTCAAATAATGATCTAAATTTTTTGACAATTTATTACAATGCGTAACAGAAGGTCTTCTTGACCTTATTCCTCGGAAGATGTTGAAATCGAGTGCTAATTCCACCACTATCCCACACTTTCTTAAAAACAGACTTAAAAAGTTACGGAAGCAGTTTAAAGATCCTTCTGTGAGCTCATTATCAGTTCATCTAAGAATCGTTGAAATATTTGAACTAGCTTCGAAAATGAGGCTCGAGCGAGATAGGCGTAGAGAGTCTTTAGCTATAAATGACGTGAATGCTTCTAAATCAGTTGCTCAGATCTTCCGTCAGAGATCATCTGCTAAGTCCCACCAAGTCATTCCGCCCTTACTTAGTGCTAGCGATGCCTTCATTACTGAGGAGTCAGGCAAAGCAGAAATTTTAAATTCGTTCTTTGCCAAACATTTCACCATTGAAACTGATCCGATTCCTTTAATTCCTTCTTTGTCTGATGCTTCTCTTAGCTTCACTAATTTTTCTCCTGAATGTATTCAAAAACTGATAAGCCATCTTCCAAACTCTCACTCAGTAGGTACGGACAATATCCCAAACTCTTTGATAAAACAGCTAAGAGATTTTCCTCCTCTGCTTAGCAAAATCTTTTCAGTATTTCTCGTAAATGGAAAACTTCTATTATTATTCCAGTATTTAAGTCTGGCTGTCGTTCTGACGTACAGAACTATCGAAGTGTCCATAAAACACCCTCTCACGCCAAAATCTTTGAAAAAATTAGCGCCGTAAAAATTACCGAATTTTGCATAGCCAATCAAGTTATTAGCCCTTCCCAGCATGGTTTTTTACCAGATCGCTCTTGTGAAACATGTCATCTGTCGTTTCTCAATCTACTTACCTCTCTTCGTAATGATCACCTATCTGTTGTCGTTATTTATTTTGATCTTAGTAAAGCCTTTGATAAAGTGCCACATAAAAGACTCTTGGCTAAATTGGAAGCTATGGGAATTCGCAGTCCACTAATAGACTTTCGCAGGTCATACCTGTCTATTTGTAAACAAAAGGTTTTGGTGGGATCTTCACTTTCCAGTGAAAGTCCTATTGTATGCGGTGTCCTACAAGGTACCGTTTTAGGTCCTCTTTTGTTCTTGCTTTACATGAATGATATTTCAGCAGCAGTTAAACATTCTCAATCATTTATTTATGCCGATGATCTCAAATGTGTATATTCTTTCAATAAATCTACGAGCCTTCATTGCCTGGAGCAAATCCATGCTGACTTGCTTGCTCTCTCAGCTTGGAGCTCAAAATGGCTAATGGAATTCTCTCCGTCTAAGTGTCGTTATATGTGTATTGGACCTGATAGGCTACCCCAACCAGTGGTCTTTCAAGGCACACCTATGACTGAATGTACCACCATCAAGGATTTAGGTTTAAGCTACACTAGTAATCTTGATCTCTCGCCACACGCTGACAGAATTACAGCCAAAGCCGCCCAGATTTGTGGCTTTATTTCTTACAATTTCTATCTTCCTGAAATTAAATTATGGCTCTATGGTATGTTTGTACTTCCCATTCTCGAGTATTGTTGCCCATTCTTTGGTTTGATGAATGAAGCCAGTCGTTTAAAAATTGAAAATGTCCAAAGACGTTTTTCTAAAAAACTTTTAGATAAGGAACATCCCAATATCTCCTACTCAGATAGATGCCAGCTAATTAACCTAAAATTTTTATGGGTTCGAAGACTAGAAGCGGGTTTCTGTCTCCTCTTTCGCATTAATCATAGTTCAAATTTTCCTCGGATTTCAGCACTTACCCCTAGTAGTCGCCCATACAATCTTCGCAATTCGTCTCTAATTATACCTCCTCCAGCGTCCTCCACCTCTAAGCGCTCCCTTTTTTTCGCTTCCAGGTATACTTTCCTCTGGAATAACCTTCCAATAAATATAAGATCTTCAGAAAATCTACACACATTTAAGAGAAGGCTACGCCTTTATCTGAATACTGACTCGATTAAACTTTTATTTTCCTCATCCTTCCCAGACAATTTTTTCTATGAAACTGAGAAAGGGCCACCGGGAATTTAGCATGCCGCTATTAAATTTCCGTATCTGATCACATTTCCTTCCTTTGTGAGTAGTCTCGCCTCCTCAGATCCCTCACCAGAAATGTTAATCTTTCCAATTTTTCAGTTCATGCATCGTGCCCTCACAGAATGCGTTCCATCGATGCTCTTGGTGAAACCTTCTGTATTCGCCATATACTAGTAATCTGGTCGTATCTCCCTTGCCCCATCCTCGGTTGGACTCGGATGAATGTAACCGACCGCATCTGGGTTCCTATCGCCTCGAGACTGATTTTCATGGTGCCCTCACAGAATGCGCTCCATCGACGCTCTTGGCGAAGCCTTCTATATTCGCCATATACTAGTAATCTGGTCGCATCTCCTTTGCCCAATCCTCGGGTGGACTTTGATGAATGTAACCGACCGCATCTGGGTTCTTGTCGCCTTGAGACTGGTTGTCATCGTGCCCTTACAGAATGCGCTCCATCGGCGATCTTGACAAAGCCTTCTATATTCGCCATATACTAGTAGTCTGGTCGCATCTCCCTTCCCCCATGCTCGGATGGACTCGGTTGAATGAAACCGACCGCATCTGGGTTCCTATCAGCTCGAGACTGGTTTTCCATTTCGCCACTTATTTTTCTTATTGAAGGCGATACAGGCCAGTCCTGACTGACACGGCTACGTACCGTTTTATGAAATCCGTTACACAATGCCATATACAGCTGACATTTATTTCGGTCATGTTGATGTCCGACTATATTCCATTCTGTACCGCCACATGCAAGCCAGTCCTCCCTGAATTTTTCTGATGCTATTTTTCGAGGGTTTTTTTCTCCTGTTAAATTACTACAATTATTTTTAAATTGTGCTTTGGAGTTTTTTTTTTCATCCCTCGTTTTTCATTTTGATTAATGGCCATCTAATCTCAAAAACTATGTATTGCACTTTGTACAGATTTTGCCTACCTCGTCTAAAATTCGCATGTAAATTTATTTTTACTTGCTTTGATGGGACCCCGACGGGTCTTTAATAAAAATAATTGAATTGAATTGAATAGAAACACGATGATTAAGGGGTCAAAAAAACGCCTTACAAAAAGTTAAAAATGATTAGATTAATTTTACAGGAGAAAAAAAACCCTCAATAAAAATAATGACAGAAAAAAGCGAGCAGGACTGGCCTGTAGGTGGCGGTATATAACGGAATGTTGTCGGTCATCGTCAGGGTAGCAATAAATCTCAGCCTTGAGGGGTACGAATGTGGGTCAGACAGGACTGGCTTGCATGTGGCATTGTATACGGAATTCACAATTGAGATCGTCTGGGCCGGATTGATACGCCGCATCAAAGAGGCCAGACGAGAGGAACCCAGATGCGACCGGCCACAGCACGCTTCGAGCTCAGCCGAGCAGTGGGGATGGGAGGTACGACCAAAATACTAGTAGACGGCGAATACTGAGGGTTCCGCCCTGAGCGCCAACAGACCGCATGAGGTCGGAATGCGGGAGATGACATCAAAAACCGCGAAAATTGTCGCTATGGGGGAGGAGTGATAGCAGTGGATTTAGAAACCAATTCAAAACAGGGGCTTCTAATGATATAATTAAGAGTTACCACTAGATCTACCACTAGATCCCAGGAGGGCCCTTCTCGATGTCAAGTATCAGAGTGTTCGGGAATGAGACCGTTAATTTAATTTATTAAATGCCAGTTTACAGGCATTGTCAAGGGAAGCGATTAAACACAAATCCGACCAGCTTTCCGGTGTAAGATGTTTGCGCAATTTCGACTTGAATACCAGTAACTTAGGCGATAATCTAATTTCAGGCGGAAGATTATTCCAAAGGATGGCATATTTGGAAGCAAAGAAGAGGAAGCGCTTAGATGTAGTACAAAGAGGCGACGGAATCACCATGCAGGAGTTGCGCGTGGCATAAGACCGATCTCTCGGAGTGAAAGTGTCAATGAGGGGAAGATTGGAGCTAGAGTTGATGCGAAAAAGGAAGTAAAGGCCAGCTTCGAGTCTCCTAACCCACAAAAACTTAATGTTCGCCAGCTGACATCTCTGAGTATAAGAAGTACCGGGTGCGACTTGAGAGAACAGTTTCCGGGTGAAAACCCTCTGAACATTTTCGATTTTATTACGGCCGCAGGCGTTCATTAAACCGAGGAAAGGACAGCAGTATTCGAGTACTGGAAGAACAAGCATTTGATAAAGTCTTAGCTTCATTTCCGGAAGGAAAAAATTATGCGATATGAATCCACATATCTGCGCGGCTTTGGCAGAGATTCTATCTGCATGAGGTGATAAAGCAAGCTTATTTGTATAACTTAGACCTAGGTCCTTTATGGTGAGGCATTCTGAGAGTGGGATATTCTGAAAAATTATGGGACCAGGAAGTTTGGTATGGCCAAAAGACATGAAACTACACTAGAGAGCGGCTTGGCTATTTACAGGGAATAAGTGTTACATAGGAGAGAGCTGTTGCTTTGGAATAAGACAGAGGTCATGATGGCGGCAGCAACGTAATATTGGTAAACTTGAGTCAAACCGAACCAAGAAACGTCGAATGTTGCATCAATGCTCAGAGTATGTTTTCCAAGCTCGACGAGCTGGGAATACAGGTAGCCGATACTTCTTTGGACGCTATATAAATAACAGGAACGTGACTGTCACAGAGTGTAGGTTATCGTGAGGTAGCACTAGCAGGATAGCAAATGTTTAGGAGAGACAGGAGGGATTGCCATGGCGGAGGAGTTGTCATGTATGCAAATAGCGATTTAGCACCACTTGGGATGCACCGGAGTCACAGTCTCTCGAATTCATAACCATCTGCTGATCACCACGGGAGGACCCCGACGCAGATACTTGTCTGCCGGAAAGCATCAAAAAGATTGGCAGTTGACTGAACTTTGTGATCATGGAGGACTTTAATGTACCCTGCATTCAATGGGGCGCTATGCATGCGAGGTGCCCAAAGTATGACCTCGATCACTGTCTCCTAAAGACAACTCCAGAAGTTCTCCTCACACAGCATGTCCCATTTCCAACCATAGGCCGTGGAAGGCAACACGTTATTTGCTTGGATCTCGTCTTTACCAAAGATCCTGACAGTGTAGACGATATGTACTGCCTGCCTCTGCTCGGTCGAAAGTTTCACGCAGAACTTCTATGGGATAACGAACTGTATTCTGCACGGTATGCAGTAAATGAGACTAGGCTCGACAAGGGGACGTCTGTCAAATTAGAGCTGAAGCATCACAAATAGACTGGAATGTCTTTTTTCCGGGAACGTCAACCAGAACTGCAATTAATTTTGGGATCTGTTCTTGCATCTAATGAAGAGTCACTGTCCCTTATCAAGGCCTTTGTCATCCAATCGACCACAGCGGCTAACACAAGATCTCAAAAAGGAAAACAAGAAGAAAGGATGGCTGTGGGAATGTTTCGCGAAAGCAAGAAAAATGCCGCCTTTATAGAACATAAAGTTCAGAGAAACAAGGCGAACGGATTAATTTTCAAGAAACCACGAGATATCGAGTATCATTTGCTCCACCGGGCCGTTAAAAATCCAAAAACGCACTACAGCTACATGCGTAAAAGCACCCGTAGCAGGAATCTGATTCCTGTCATGAGGAATGACGACGGTTTGGAGATATCAGACAGCGCAAACAAAGCTGAGCATTTTCCTCAGTTCTTTCCATTTGTTTTAACAAGGGTAGCAGTTTTTATTCCACCTACTGCTGATAATAGAAAACACTGCATATCAAGAAGAAGCGATTTTCGAAGAATTATAAACTTGAAGGAATGTAAATCTCCTGGCCTGGTCAATATACACGCAAAACTGTTCGCCGGACATTTCAGTGAGTTGACCAAACCGCTATCCTTTCTGTGCCAGGCATCGTTTTATGCTGGAATCCTTCCTACAGACGGGAAAGCGGCCCACGTTAGACTGCTCCACAAAAACGATAGTCGGTCTTGCAACGAACTACAGACCCCTCAGTACGACATCAGTCTGCTGCAAAGTCATGGAGAAGATAATCAAAAAGGAGTTCATGGCTTATTTGGAAACCCACTACCTTTTGCCCAATGCTCAATACGACTTCCGTAGGGGACGATTGTGTGTAACGAGCTTGCTATAAACAGTGCGAAACTGGACAGGAGCACTAGATGCAAAAAACACTGTGCATGTAGTCCACATAGATTTCCGGAAAACGTTTGATTGTGTTCCGCACCAGCGTCTCCTTTACTAATTTAATAATAATTTAATAATTTATTTATTTAATGCCAGTTTCCGGGCATTGTCAAGGGAAGCGATTAAACAACAATCCGACCAGCAGTGAAAAAAACTCCTGAGTTAGAGAAAAATAAAAATATAGTTCAGTCAGTCAGTCAGTGTATTTGAGGGAAATAGGCTTACGCCTTTGAACTCCCTATTTGTACATAAAAAATCGATAAACAAGCAAAAATGTGAAGAAATTACAGCATTAAGTGAATGCATACATTGATTCACATATGTCACTAGTCACATGGTTAAAAAGTCACATAGTCCGCTTGTTGCTGCAGCATATATCTGTCAAGGCGACATTTAAATGTCTCCACAGATTGAGACATAACAACCGTCTCGGGCAGGTTATTCCACGGTTCCACGACACGGTTGGAGAAGAAATATTTTCTCACATTCAGTCTACCCTGTGGCACACGTAGCTTGAAGGGATGTCCCCGGAGGTGAGTTGTGGTGGCGAGTTGGAAAAAGGCATCGCACCGAAGGGCACAATCCAAGCCGCGCACGATACGGAAAGTTTGTATCATGTCTCCGCGCAACTGCCTATAACTCAGAGGATAGAGATTAAGGTTAGTTAAGCGGATCTCGTACGGCAGTGCACCTTGACCTCTTACTAATTTTTTGGCTCGCCTCTGCACCCTTTCGAGCAGAT
The DNA here is from genome assembly GCA_902702965.1 of Spirometra erinaceieuropaei. Lineage (NCBI taxonomy): Eukaryota > Metazoa > Platyhelminthes > Cestoda > Diphyllobothriidea > Diphyllobothriidae > Spirometra > Spirometra erinaceieuropaei. The sequence continues at coordinate 2,623,447 of CACRXP010000007.1, read as the reverse complement.
CGTAATCCTGGTGCGTCCACGGTCTCCAGGCCTGAATTGCATATTCGAGATGGGGCCTTATAAACGTGCCGAAGACTTTGGTGAAGCAGTCTTCATCGAAAACTACGAAT
>CACRXP010000007.1:2610989-2621012 GCA_902702965.1 Spirometra erinaceieuropaei | reverse complement strand
AACAACATCGCGTTCCTCTGTATCACTCGTCCCCTGAAAATGGCCAAGTTGCTCTCTCCCGCTGCAAGTCTCCTCTTCAACTCCGTTACCAATTCGCGGCGTTTCAGACGTTCCGCTGGAGAATAGTCCGGCTGAAAAAAACTTCCTTGCGAAAGTTTCTGAGGCTGCTTTCCCTGGAAAGAAGTAAGCTAGCTTCCTCTTTACTGTTCAAAACAATTTTCAGAGGTCGTGGCCGCACAGTTTCTGATTGTTCGCTCTCCTTCTTTCCGATCCTGAAGGCTGCGCGAATGGTTATCTTTTCATTTGAATTAAGCATTTCGTTCAGTAGGTGTTGAAGCATATTAAGGTCAGCGGAGATCCTCTCCTTCGGGTTAGAAGCATCCGATGGTTTTCATGATTTGGAGGGTTCAGGAGAAAAAAACTACTGGTGGTAGATTTTCGACCGTCAAGAAGGGGGGGGGGGAAGTTGCACGGTATCGGAGATTATCAGACGTCAATTCCTTTCATAAAGTTAGGGATAGTCAAAGAAGAGGCGTTGAGGAACAGCTGACGAGACCGGCCATAGTGTTCAGAGACCACTAACGCCATCGCCACGGTAGAGTCGATGAGTGGATTCAGCACCCAAAATTTGTGGGAGCTTTTCTGAATGCAAAAATCGAGTAATAGTTCTCTTAAATAAAGGATAGCAGTTACAAGTTAAGAATGGTGAGCATGGGCGGTAAGTTTCCTAAATGGATTGAAAATTTACTCGTCGGTCGTTCCCAAATTGTCTGCGTGGAGCAACAGCTATCAAGGCGATCTGCGACGCCGATGACTTGACGGACCAAAACCTCGTCATCTCGAGGTTGAACCTTCATCTGCAAGACCGCAGAAGGCCTCGAGGTAAGAAACCACCAGGCAAGCTGAATACTGCTTTGTTGTCCTTGCCTGCTCACCGTGTGCATTTCAGCAATCAGCTGACCCAGCAGCTAGAGGACCTGCCAGCAGCAGATGAAACCGCCCCCGTAGAGAATTGATGGTGCCGACCGCGAGGCGCCGTTCAGGCGGCCGCCCTGGCTGTCCTCGGCCGCGAACATCAGTAACACTCAGACCGGTTTGACGGAAATGACCCTACCATCAGTAATCTGCTAATCGAGAAGAACAGGCTTCCCGGAGCCTATCCCGGCCGCCCAACCGATAAGGAAAAAGAGCTCTTCTACCAATGTTACTGCCTAGTGCAGTAACGATTGTGAGAAGTGCTAGACCCATGGACGTCTTGCAAGGCCGAGAAGCTCCATGAATACACCGACCGCTACGAGTCAAGTACTTTCTTCGTTGTAATCAAGGCGACCTACGACCCCCCCCCCCCCCGACTAAAGGAACTGCACTGTTTCTTAGCTCCAAGGAATCAACGCTTTTGACGGAGAAGTTACCGATTCTGAAGCGCCGAGCTGAGAACTTCAGAGGCGTCCTAGACCGCTCCTCCACAATCTCCAAAGCCACCAATGACTGGCTTCCCCAAATGGAAATGAACGTCGGCGTCGAAACCCCACTCCTCCTTTGGGAAATCATTTGCGCCGTGAAACAACTCTCCACCGGAAAAAATCAGGCTATGACGCAACTCCAGCCCAAATCTACAGGCATGGTGGTTGTCGCCCGGTGGACCAACCTACGACGCTATTTCAGACGTGGCACTGTTGACAATTTTTTCATGACTTCAAGGACGCAGCCACTGTTTACCTTTACGAGCACAAAGGCAACTGGCAAGTCTGCGACAGTCACAGGGATTTCTCATTACTCATAATCGTCGAGAAGATTTCCTCCCGCATACTCCCCAATCGCCTCAACAAACACCTCGAGCAAGGACTCCTTCCGGAAAACCAATGTAGTTTCCGACGACATTGGGGCACTACTGGCATGGTGTTTACCGCTCGCCAGCTGCAGGAGGAGTGTCTGGAAATGCGAACTCGGCGCTACACTACTTTTGTGTACTTGACGAAGGCCTTCGATATGTTGAGTCGCGGGGACTGCGGAAAATCATACAGAAATTCGGCTGTCGTGTAAGATTCAATCGTATGGTACGTCGACACCACTACGGGATGATGGCGCGCGTCACGGACAGTGGCGCAATCTCCGTGGCATTTGCCATGACCAATGAAATGAAACAGGGCTGCCTCCTCGGACCCATCCTCTTCAGTCTTGTTTCCACTGCGTATTGATGGACGCCTGACGAAACGGGCGCTCCTAGATACGCACCGCCGACGGAACTGAGGGGCATCTTCTTAACAGCAGGTGTATGCGGGCCTGAGAGCGGCCATCCACGACCACGGTCCACGATCTGCATCTTGCCGACGACTGCGCCTACAGTGCCACGACCGAAGTGGACCTGCAACGGAGCATGAACCTTCTCGCCGTCGCATGCTCCAACTTTGACCTGACCAACAACACGGACAAAACGGTGGTCAGGCACCAACCGTCGCCCAACAGGCAATATTGCGCTCCTCGAATCACTGTTGATGGCAGCCAACTCAAAACCGCGGACAGTTTGGCTTATCTCGGAAGCACACTTTCTGACATTGCCAGAATCGACGATAAGGTTAACCGCCGAATCTCAAAATCCAGCCAAGCCCTCGGCCGGTTAAAGGACTCTGCGTGTAATCGCCACGGCCCCCCAACTGAGTATTAAACTGAAGACGTGCAAGGCCGTTGCCCTGGCGACACTTTTCTACGGCGCGGAGACCTGAACCGTCTACTTCAGCCATGCCAAGAAGTTCAGCCACTTCCCTCTTAGTTGGCCCTCGCAAAATACCGAAGCCGATACGGCAGGACAGGATTCCCGACACGACGGGCTCGAAATGGTCAGCCTGTTGAAGCTGCTGCAGCTACGTTGGAGTGACAGTCCCGTGAGGATGGAAGAAATGCGACTACAGAAACAACTCTTCTATTGCGATACCGCCATATCTTTTCGCCGACTGGGACAACCGGAAGGAAGCTACAAGTACACACTGAAGAATTCCCTAAATCAACTTCATATCAGTCCAAAGGCCCGAAGGAGACATCTATCAAAACAGACCGGCATGAAGAACAAAAGTAAATACTGGTGCCGCCATCTACGAAGCAAATCCAGTCGCCGCCGCCAAAGCAGGATGGGAGGCTCACAAATCACAATTGTCTAGCTTCCTCAGTGTCAACCATCCGTTGCTCTACAAACGCGCATTCCGAGCAAGAATAGGCCTCGTTGGACACCTTTGGACTAAATGCGCCATCAACCCGACAATGTCTACATACTTTTGAGAGATGGTTGCGTCTTTATTTGAGTACTGATTCAATTAAACTTTTATTTTCCTCATCCTTCCCGAACAACCTTTTCTATGATAGTGAGAAAAGGTCATCGGGAATATGGTATGTAGCCACTTAATTTTCGCATCGGCTCACATTTCCTTCTTTTGGGTTAGGTTTCGCTTCCTGGGATGCTTCATCAGAAATTTCAACTTTCTCAATTTTTCGACTCATGCATAGTGTCATTCAGAGAACGCGGTATCCTTCCTGACAAAGTCTCCCGAAGAAGGAGCCTGGATAGGTTGGGGTGCACGCTCTAAGCTGCCTTGGTTTTGCTGATCGCTGACGATCATCAGAATTCCACTCTGACTCCTGCTATTTCGAAGCCTCGCCCCCCAGTCGTCCATTTTCGCGGATTTTGATGTCAACTCCTCGTTTCGTCCCCAAGTGGTCTGTTGACGATCACAGCGTGAATCCCCTGCTTCCACTATTTGCCAATAGTTTGGTCGACCAGCAAAAGTATCTCACGGTCGCATGCTCCCCTCTAGGCTTTGATGACCGCCAATGCGCTTGATGTCTCATCCTCGGCTGGACTCTAAGCGGACTGTGTCCGATCGCGTCAAGGTTCCACTGTCTTGTCACTTCGAGGCGGATAAGTTCATCTGGTTTAGGAAGCCCTGACTTGGCGATTTTGGTTTTTAATCCCTTATACAATACCACATGCAGGTCAGTCCCTTTCGATCCGCATATTTTTCCTTTCAGGAACGGCAGTTTTTTCTCCTTAAATGTCAGCCAATTCATGTCCATCTGGTTTATTTAAAAGAGCTGTTTTCACCGCTCGCTGCCCGGTTTTATATGTGACTGTTTATTCTACAACCGTGCAGAATCTGTCTATTTGTTTTAAAATTTACGTGAGAATTTATTTCTGACTGCCACAGTGGGGCCCACAGGAGTCCCAAATAAGATAAGTTATTATGATTATATATCTCTGCAAATCTTGATATATCAAGAGTTTCAGTACATGCAAGTTTTGTTGGTGTCACGCGTCCGTATAACCAAGAATTTGTATGGCTTCATCTGCGCACTCCGTTCCAACGTCTCCGTTATAACGTGTAGAGAAGAGTCCCACATATCACATCGGTGCTTGTTAAGCTTACGATGTTCGCTACCGCTCATTACTGTCAGTTTGCGTTCAGTGAATCCTTAGACTACTTTATCCGGGTCGGGGATATTCATGCAGTATTTTTGATTCACATGAGCAAATTTCAGTGGGATGTTAGTCAGATCAAAGCCAATGTTATCGACGTCGCCAAATTTTGGTTCGGACAGACATGAAATTAAGCACTAGAGACCTCTATGAGAAATCGGCGACATGAAAAATTATTTTTTTTACGTTAAACCATTAGACGTAGTTGTGGAGCCATGGTTCAGGTTAGCGGGTTCAGCTAGGCCGTCGTCTAGCACCGAATTAGTGAGCTCTGTGACACTGCTCATGCTCCCATCGGAGTATTCGAAGCAGTCAGCGTACGCAGAAAAATATACCGCCTGCGGGCACTGTGCATTCCTCAAAACGGAAAGATGGAGAAAGTGGGGAATAAACGGTAAAAAAACAGGGGGAGTACTAGTATAACCAGAGGATAGTGGGCCGTTCACTGCTGTGGCTCCGGAGGTAATATATCCACCCTTCTTCATCCCCAGATTTACTCCGCTTGGCGTCCTTATCTGTAAATAAAGAGCTCGTCGGAGCATTAACTCTAGGTGGGATTTTGCCGCATTGGCTGCACAGTGTTGTAAAAAGTCGACACACGACTAAGAACTGCAAACAAAGGAAGACCGGAAAATGAGAGTATTTCTGTAAAACCACCTCAACAAATGCTGAGGCCCATGATCGGTCACAGCAGGACACCAGCTTGAAGCCAATAATGAGACCTGAGGGGGCCTGTTGCATGCTATAGAAGCGCGTGGTGCATGTTCATAACTTCTTTCCCTTCTACTTGTTAGAGGTGATGGTGCTTACTGAAGTATAGGAGGCGATGTAAAACGATTGGTCAGCCGTCTCTCTGGCCTCTTTGGGCGATCGTTTGCGTCTTCGTTGTCACCAGAGCCCGACGTTAGTTTGCGAGCACATCTAAAAAATATTAATTTTATAGTACACCTAGTTTGTTCTTAGGCGTGTCCGAAGTCTTCTGGCTAAAGAGGTGGTTGGTATTCTCAGGTTTATGCGCCCCGCGGCGGGCATTCGTCAGAGTGAGGTTATCTTTCAAAACCTCACTGGGTAGACTTTAGTGCTCCGCGGCGGTTGTCCGTTCCTCTCCAAAAGAGTTGTACGTTGTGCACCAAATGTAGGCCACGTACCACAGTATTCGTCGACGAACTAGGAGCCCGCGACGACGGAAATCGTGTTTTCATTCATAAACTCAGCAAGTGAGTGCATCTGCGGGACGGTGCACAATCTCGGTCGTACAATCATCAAGATGCGTGGCCAGAAAATGCCCTGTAAACATGCCACTTTAAATGAAAAAATGTGGAAAGACGGATAGAAGTGAAACAACTTGAGGAGCCAGTTTACATCAAGGATGAGTAAAAGGGGGATTAGAGAGATTCTTCGTTAATTTTGAACGAAATATATTTGCAAACAATGTACGATAAGGTGGCAGTGGTCGAAGTGTCTGCCAAAGCGGGGTTTTCAGTACAAAGAACGTGGAAGTAGACGTGGATGTGGTGAACAGGTCCCCACGGTTTACAAAGGGATTACCCTGGCAAGACTATCCTCTGTTGAAAGTCGCAGTCCACTGGTTGGGAGGCCCTTCAGTTAACTCGCAGTGGTAAACCCATTATTTTGGCCCAGTGAGCAGGCTATCCAGGAAACGAAGATAGCATTATCCCCGCAATTACAAACTAGTAAATAAGAACAAAGTCGCCGGCAGGTAAAATGCACGTGCTTGTTCTATGTCTCATGCAAAGTTGTGTCACGTTCTTTAAAAAGCGTATTTTAACTAATTAAAACAAAACGGACTTAAGTGTCCCTACAAAGTCGTTAAAAGGATCAGACTTACCAGAACTAAAAAATGCGAAGAAATCAAAGGGTTGGCCAACAGCCGGGCGGTGAATAAAACCAAGTGTAGGCAGAGGCATTGACTGGAGACCTTAAAAGTCTTTAGTCCGTAACTATGCAATAGAACGCTTATTTTCGTAATTCTCGCTATCGGCCAACGGTGGAGCTAGTCGATTAGACCTCTTTAAAGGCCCCAATGGACATAGCACCCGTGCTTCAAGGACTTGCTAGCGTACAATCAAGAGCTTTGTAGTAGCGTCCGCGGGGTCTTGGATACCTCTGGATGATGGGGAGCCCGAATGTTAAACAGCTCCTTCGTTACGGTGGTAAGTGCACAGCAAGGCAGACTTCCTGCAAATCCGCAAGAAAGGAATTACCTCCATCTGCGTTTGTGCCGCCTGCCTCCTCAGGTGACTCTGTACCCATTGTTTAGTTACATACGTAAAAATCTATCATTGGGAACTTGTAGGCTCAATACAGGCATTTGCCTCTCCTTGGATAATATTGATGATACCGACCACCGAGGTTCAACGGCAACATAGTATACCTGCATGTCCCGCTCAATGCGCTTGTATATAGTGTTTCGGTAGCAATCATAGTAGTTACGCTTCATATTTACTTCCGATGGATAACAAAAACGATACTGAATGGCTATACGTGAACCGTCGACATGAAGCCTGCTTCGGGAAGTGCCATTAAGCTATGACGCTTAACTGTACCTCAAATATTTTAAGATTAATCGGTAATCACAATAGTTATCATTTGTAAACGTTAAAGACATCGACGAGACTTGGCCTTGCGCACAACTTTTTCAAGTACTGGTCGATAGAAATGGGCGGTCGAAGGACGAACGACGTTTGCACACAGCTCGCCCAGCAGACAAGCGCTCTACACGAGACCCACTTAAACAAAGTCAGGTGTTTATTGAGCAACAGAATGACCACTCAAGTAGACTTAAACGACAAACATATACGGGAGATGTAATGAAATTTACCCAAAATAGCTTATTTTTGCGGTAAAGTAGACTCATATGTGCGATGTGTTGCCCCTGCAATAGTAATGGGAGGAGTTTGCCACTGACAAGTGCGCGGCACCCTCAGTGGGGATGGCTGAGAGGGCCCTCTCAGTCGCCCCTACTGAGGGTGCCGCGTGCTGGTAGGGCTTAACTATCTAATCCCGAAGTTTCAGAAAGGACAACATGTACAATTTGCTTGCAGACAGCGTTGATGGTCACGATAAGTGTCGTCTCCGATTATGACATGTATGAAAAGTTCTGCTGCGCTTTATGAATTGTCGACAGCAATCTCAACTCGTTCGAACGGGTTGAACTTATTAAATGCTTTGCAGCGAAATATTCTCTTTAGGCTATTATCACGCTTCACCTTTGTAAACACCCTTTTCTTCGTCACTGTCTTTTACAGCCATGTACATAGTTGTCATCTGCTCCGCCTGGTATCCTTCACTTAAATCCCTTCTCAGACTTCTCCTAAGTGATCTAATGCTTTTGTTCGTCTCCATAGCGTCGCATGTTTTTGCATCGAAAGGCCTCGTTGTTTCGTCATCCTCGGCCTTAGTCTACACAAGACTCAAAGTCTTTTACGTTACTCGATTCTAAAGAGCTGTGAATCATGGGGAGAGACATGGCTGCACAGGACTACTTAATACTAAAGTTCAGCCATTGTGTATTGACAGAGAAACTTTGTGAAATAAAAAAATTAGGCATATTTCCAGCGAATCCTACACTTTCAATTGAATTGTGAATCTTGATATTTTTATGATACCAGGAAGATCGTTTAAGTATTTCGATACGAACCCGCTTGTTGCGGTTGGTTTTTGGGGTAGGCCATTTTTGATTTATATTTTGCTGCTGTCACTGCCACTCACACGTTTACAGTCAGTACGCAACTAAGTTAAATTAAAGTTTTGAACGTTACCAAAAAGGGTACAGAGGATCAGTTGGCGAGCATACGTGTGCTTTAGATAAATTCTTATCAGACCTGTACATTTAAATTTATGGAACGGGGCACAAGTAAAACGATTGCAACATGACTTTTCACACACGTGGGATGTGGGAATAGGTAGAAAGGTATAAGATAGAGGGAGGATTAGGAAGGGTGCGGAGGGCTGCACGGTAGGCGCGGAGCCTGTACTATATAGGTCTTCTGTGCGCCAAAGACTTTCGTAACTTGGCGCCAGTCGCTTCTGCTTTTACTAACAGACGCTGACCCAGTGACTTATATATGTTCTGTGGGACCTTGTAAGTCACATGGGAGGACGTGTTCGGTGTCCAAACGATGCTTTTAATTTCGCCTTTTCTCGACTAAGGCAGGAGGTCCTCCCGTAGTCTTTTGCATAAGCCTCCACTAGTGCGATCAATATAATTGTCTTCACAGGGCCAAGTAAAGAAGCAGACGGACGTGGAGGTCGTCAGAGCTGGCAATATATCCTTACATTCTCCATGTAAAACAGGCTTGGCCGAGAATAACACACGATCTCATGCCTCTGTGAAGGTTAACGAAACACTCTGGTCAAAGCGTTTTCTCATGAGTTCATTCGCTGGGCCCTCCCGAAAAAGGACTTCAACGAACAGTTGTTTCTTCTCCGCCGCAATTGTGATTAGATTTTGCGGGTTTTTCTTTAATATTTCCAATAAACTTGTCGGGATACCCGTTCTCGCGAGAATAGGTTTATGCTGTCTTATTTAACTTTCCGAAAACCGGTGGTGCGGAAGGAAAAATTCCCTGTCACTTCCTCTGTCGCCATTCATCGCGCCACTATGACTACCGTTGTCATCACCGCAGTTTGTTGAGACGAATAGTTCCGCATGATGGAGACGGATTTATGTCCAAATTGAGTTATCTAGAAAGATTTGCATAGCGTCGTTTCCGCTTCACTTCTCCAATTGTTTCAGTGGCCGGGCGGAGTTAGACCACTGTAAATGAGATTGTGTCTGGTGGCTGACCGGGCACCTACCTGCCTGCTGATCTCACTCTTTAAGAGCCAGTCCTCACTATCATCTGCCCCACTAGGTCCGTTCCCTTAAGACCTCTCATTTTGGGCTGAGCTACCACCACAAACTGTTGTCCTCATCCAGCCATTATTGGTGTCACGATAGTAACCACACAAACTTGTCTGACTACCCGCTTTCTCATGCGCCAGTGTTTTCCGACCATCTAGAACTGTCTAATTTCATGATTGCATAAATGGCTGGCTTCGAAAAGGTGGTGATCACTCCAGTGGAGAAAAATTATGTGCACCGTTAGCTAAACTCGGGCATCGCGTCCATGAGCTCATTCTTATTTGAATCGGCCTTTGAAATTTTGCTCGTTGCCGCCAGGCAAATTTCACCTCAATGACAACGACGATGAAGCACAGTCTAGGTTACCCAGGCCTTGTTGCGACTGCAGTTTCAATTTCGACTGCACTGTCTAAAATTCTCTTCTTCGAATCACCAGCTGGCGTCAGAGATTTCGTGTGGTGAGTATGGAGTTCGGGAGGTGTCTGACACATTGGCCACGAAAGTACCATCTGGAAATCATTTCAGCTGTTCTTATGTGCACGGGCCACTACTGTGGTCGTGCCTGAACAGGTCGACCCCGATGATTTCGCAGACTACCTTTTCACGCGTGACGATCTGCGACAGGGAATTCGAAGAGCCTGACCCACCTCCATGTCGTGGCGGGCCGTTTTCGAAGCTAACCTTTTCTACG
>CACRXP010000007.1:2594409-2609561 GCA_902702965.1 Spirometra erinaceieuropaei | reverse complement strand
TTCAGGGATGAGAATTTCCTATTGCCTATTTCTCCAACTCGGATTGCAAAGCGCGGTCAAAATCTTTATGCTCAAAGCTTCAGCCGTGCTAGGTTAATCTGATTTTGTGACACAAACGCGCCCTGTGACAGTCGTTTTTGGCGGGGGTGAGAGGCTAACTTTCAGACGCGCGCAAACGAGTACATGTCTGATCCACAAGCACTGGCAGCGTTGGCATAGTCCTACTAATAAGAGCTTGGCCACGGAACTCTGAACTAACTAGAATGTTGTCAATTTGGTTGGCCGTCCGACCATCGTTTTAATAACAGGTCCGCAGATGTTTGTACTGGTGCTGGAAACACGTGCTTTCGACAGATAACTCGTTCTGGTCAGGAAAGCACGGCGTTCCTTCACCATTGCCGTAGCCAGAACCAAGTGGCAAATATGATGGTTGCTTGACGAGTTGCCTGAATAAACCCCATAATTCCAGTCCCCAGAAGTAACCGGCAGATCACGGCCAGTCCTAAGGTTCCTTCATCATACTGGTGGGTAGCTAGTGTTGGTACCTACAAGGAGACGTCAGAGGTGTTCGCAAAGTGACCCTTCAGTCGTGCGCAAGCCAACCGGCCATTGACTGGTCCTCACATAAGCAGTGCATGGTCCGTTTATTGCGGGAGGGTGATTGCCACACTGTGTCTGCTGGAGGAGTCGCGTGGGCCTCTGTGGTATATGGTGAAGTGGAAATTGGCCCTCGGAATCTTGATTTTCGGAGCCTCTGCGTCAGGGCTTTAGATTTCCGACGGGCTGCAGACATCCACACTGCGTTGACGAGGACTGCACGCCGTCAGCTTTTAGTCACCGGAGTCCAGGCACGTCTGTGCCTTCAAGCATCCAATTCCAACAATTCCCTCTCAGTTAATTAGTCCAGTTTGAATACCCTTCGCTCGTACCACTGAGCCAAGGTTGCGAAACCTGTCGGTTTCCACGGACACCTCAATCAGATATTTTCATGAGGTTCCTTGGGAATTTTGTGCACTGGCAGGTCCCTACCAGCCGCACAGATTGAAGGTTGTCCCCTTGATCGTTTCGGCTCAAGAACCTAACTACGGGGCAGCGATGGTAAGCCAGCTTATTTACTGCCGATTTATATGCCGTCATTTGGCCTGGCAGCATGTTATAAGGCAGTCGACGTCCCAAATCTTCTGTTGCCGCTGACATGCGACTGAGAGCTTGCTGAGTCGTTGAAGGCCATTCCACCGTCCGCCACCTGTCAACGCTAGCTAGGCCAACAGGCGACTTCGTCTTCCCCGAAATCACAGTGTTTTCTTTACTCGAACTCTCCTTTTTTGTGTCGACACCACCTGACTTTATCCATTCATATTTTTCTTTAGATTACCTCTGAAGAACCCTAGGCGTCAAACGTCGTATTACCATGGTTTGCGAAAAATGTTGGTCCTTCTCCTCTTATGCTTATCCCCCCACGTCTTCTAGGTGAGAAAAAATTGGGCCAGATTGTCACACCCGATCCATGGAAGGCCGGTGCCCGAAATGTGGTCAAAGGTGGCCGCAAGTTGAACGAAAACAAACTACTCACGGGGTCAAAGAGTCGTTTTAACCCCTACACAAAGTCTTTTCGAAAGTGCCGGATTTGTGCCCAGAGCGTGCACCAGCCTGCCTGTCATTACTGTCAGGCCTGCGCCTTTAAGAAGGGCATTTGTGCCATGTGTGGTGTGCGGTTGGTCAACACCACCAACTACAACCAGAGTTCAGTCTAATTTTATTCTTTGGTAGTGTTCGGACGTTTTTTTTCCTCATTTTACCTTGGCGCCTTTCTACTATAAAGTTTTTTAAACGACAAGTGCATTACCCCCTTTCTTAATGAGTCGAGCACCACAGATGCTGGTGGTACTTTGCCTTTTGATGAATAGTGTAGCGACTAAGCAGTGTCACTGTGTGCAGCATGTGAGCTACAATTATCAAGTCAAATCCCAGATTGGAAGGAGAAGACGGAAATCATCAGTTTGAGGGGTTTATTGAACACAGAACCCGGAGTTGTCCTCTCAGGCGACGGTGGCCACGGGCGAAGTCAGGGCTGGTGTTGACTGCGTCCAGTCATGCCTGAGAGCCTTTGAGATAGTGGTGTCAGCTGCTTTTGTAGGCTCGTCGGCCAAGATCAAGTGGTGGCCAGTCAGTGTGTGTTGCATTTACCGAGGGGTGATGTCCTAATGGCTTAGGCTGTGATTGCAGGGGGGAGGTGCGTTCAAGTGGCCGCATGGGCAGCTGCGACTGCGCGGACGCAGGTATGCCCGAGCTGTTGGTCGTGTGACATCAGGTCAGCTCGTCTGGGACGGCTCGCTGCAAGGGGTGAATGATCTTGAGGCAGCGAGGTCTTGAAAAATGACGCCAGACTGATCATGATGGCTGCCCACTACAATAGAGGGCAGTTTTACTTGCCTGCACTGATTTGGTAACTCTAGTGCCTGCTTCTTCTGGCATATCTCATGCGAAAGGCGCGGGCTGTGGCAGGTACACTTTTGCTATCAACGATTCGTAGCCTCGCCAACAAGCCAGAAGGGGTAGTCTGGTCGCTGGAAGACCGCCCGAGAAACGTCTGTCTGCTTGCTTGTCGAACAACCTCTCATGGAGGAAATTAATTCAACCAATTACGTCAGGAGGGAGGGTCTGTTTGGATATTGGAGTGGCGCCTTGAACCTTCTTTGGAAAGGCTGTCGTTTGCTTGCCGGATAGAAGGGTAACACATGACTTCGGTTTGTAGAACGTTTCCCGGTCGTTTATGTTATATGTTGCATATGTACGATGATTATTTTAAGCCGTGAGGCTTTGGGACTGTTCATCTTCGAAGGAAGCGACGGGGTTTTTCGTGGCTTTCGATCGGATGGCGCATTTCGAATCTGTGGACTCGATTCTAGGATTGTTGTTAGGATTGAAAATATGTTTGTATATTTATCAGGCGGCCGAGGTTTTACTGGGTTTGCTTACCCAGCTACTGAGAACCACAGAGGGAAGGTGGACGAGGCTGATTGGATGACAGGAATAGTTAGGACTTACAGTAAATGTGTTAACTCATTAAATGTTCGCCGAAATTATAAGATGCGTTTTTTGACTCGAAAAGATTACTTGAGTATTGTAGTATTAACGTGCAGCGTGATCCCCAGATATTTCAGTTACTTCAGCTTTTGGACGGGTTCTGTGTCCGCCTGCAAAAACTACTCTAAAAATTACAGCTTGAGTGGTATGACCTTTCCCATTGGTCCTTGACGCCCCTATAAATCCAAGTACATTTCATAGAAAGTATGCATACAGTATTCATTCTTTTGCGCACTTGGTAGATTATTTTGTCTTCAAATTTCATACTTGAAGAAAGGGTATGATTTGGCTTTGAAAGACTTCCATTTCCCGAATAATTTTTGAACGCGGCCTACCGTTGCTTGCTTTTAGGGTTTCCAAACTACAAACAGTATATTTTCCGTCTACAGAAAATCATACATTTCAATACGCTATTAGGAAAAGATCATATGGGGTTCATAAAATTTAGCGATGGATTTGAGCCATGTTGTAAACTGTACAAGCAATATTAGTAAATGCGACGACACGATGTTTTGTGGACGGGCATTTCAGTCTTGAAAAATCTCGTAATCAGGAACTTTTGAAGCCAAATCATGCCCGTCCTTCAAGTATAACATTCGAAGATGTAATTTTCTACAAATTGTGCAGAAGGATGAATGTTTTATGCGTGTTTTCTGTGAAATATCTTTAAATTTATAGGCACATCGAAAATCAATGGGAAAAATTCGTACTACTTAATTAATCATTTTTTACGGAGTGTAATTTTTGCAGGCGACCGGAAAGAAGTTCGTTCAAAGGCCGGCATCTCGACGTAACTGAAATATCTTGAGATTATCCTACACAGTAATCATTATTAAAACCCTACTTAAGTAATCTTTTCGAGTCGAAAGCGCATTTTGGAATTTCGGTTAACATTTCGTGAGTTAGCACATCTGCTGTAATTGTATCTCTAGATTTTTGACGGCATAGTACAGTCTGCTTACAATCCGCCTAAGGTCTTTCGCTGCTGCTGCTTATCGATCGTCGGGTTTGTCTTCAACTGTCCTCTTAAGAACCACCGTTGCCATAGGGTAACTAGGATCCACTAACTGTAGGTGTAAGAAGCGTCAGCCTGATGTCGGGCTCACTATTCGTTAGCCTAGAATTTGACCTTGCAATTTTAACGTCTTAGACATATCTAGCCCAGTACAATGAACTTCCCCTTCCATACCCTGTGCTGAAACTTCGCCTAGGCGGAGTAATTAGCCACGCTAGGAGCGCACAGGTGAACACTTTTCCCAACACCGGGGTCGATGCGTCAGATGGTCGAGCAATCATCACACTTACACCCAACGCAGGGGATGAAATTGCAGCAATTAACGACGCGAATGTCGGCCATCACACCACGTGCAACGATCTCTGATGAAGGGGGGGAGGGGGCGCCGTGAATGATCATAGGTATGCGGTAGCATAGCGACTGCATCCTATAAATACTGTAGCCCCTTGTGCCTGAATCACCCGTATCTGCTTTTGCCTCTGATGATGGGTTCGAGCAGGAATCCGAAACGTCAGGCTAATAAAGCTCTTGTCCCGGTGATCGTGTCTCCTTCTTCAGGACTAGTCTATGTTGAGATTGGAGTCTCGAATGTCCTATGACAATATTAGTTCGACCGTCACAAGCGACGACGTCCACTGTGTGCCCCACGAGGTGGGCGTAGTGCCGATACTGTGTGCATGAGTTAATGTGCAGTGAAGTAGACCACGCTCTGTCCTCATCTCCATCAGTCTCCAGTGTCAAGACGGCTGTAGGTGGGCTGGGGTACAGTGACAGACACAGCTGAGTAGTCCGTTCACGCGTGCCGCACAAGACCGAATACCCACACAGTGTACCAGAGTTCCCCGAAATGACTCGGATCTGTCGTGTGTGTGTGTGAGATTGGCATTAAAGGCCACACTGCCGCAGGAGCCATGAAGTCTGGCTTTTAGTTCTCCAGTCAGTCATTCCACACACACACACAGTACACTGACTATGAGGGCCGAGTTGTCCCGCCAGTTGGCAATCTTCCAATCCACGGCTTTTAGCGCATCGTGGTCGATTCAGGTGCGTCTGATTTGCCGTAGTGGTGGATGCGCTGATTAGTCGAGTCGGCTCCAGTCTCTCCCATGCAACACTCGACTCTCCGAGCCTGTCATTCATCTGGTGATGATATTGCGTACAGTGGCTAACAGAGCCAGCCAGCCAGTGCACGCGAGCCACAGGATAAGTCAAAAAACATGGTTACCACGCACGGGAGATGTGCAGGCTCTGATTTGTGACTGCGCTGATGACGGAGAAAATCATAAGCTTGCTACCGGAAAGAGGTATGCTCACTATGGGTTGTTGCGCGTTATGTTGAGTGGGTTCATATGTGGCATGCGGATGTGTGTGGGCAGGTAAGGCAAGGTGTGATTACAGCTTCTCGACTACAGTCTTGCCGAGGATTCGTGCGGAGGCGCGTATGAACAAATAGACCCATGCGATGAGGACAGGTGAAGCGGATGCGAGGAGTGTATTTTGGGCCTTCTGGCACTGGCGCGCCAATCCCAGTGCGACCGATCCGCAAGTGTCCCATCAGGCCGATGCGCAGCGAGAAATGCAGTTACAGTTAGGACAGGCTGGTATATGGCTAGTTAACTGTGTTTGCGGTACTATTGGTGGTGGTCACGCTGGTGATGCCAGAGTTGGCAGGGCTGGTGATAGAATCTTCCGGTGTTGGAGGGAGGTTTGTCGTGGTGATATCGCAGTAAACTGAACCGTCATGTATACACCCACGCATGTGAGGAGAGTGTTTGTGCTTGCGTGTGTGTTATATAGGTAGTGCTTCTCAGTCGAGGACTGTTTGGTTACCCAACCTTGAAGGGTGACGGTCCAGGCTAAATGCAGGGCCACGTGTCGCCCTTCTAGGTCAAAAGGTCTGAGAGCCAGTATCAGCAGACCTTGGCCCTCGCGCTGGCACAGACACAGCTTGTTTAGCTCATCCTTCACGAAAATATCGTCCCTTACCGACGGCTGCCTACGCTTTTTACATGTGATCACGTGCTGCTGAGCTGAGTGACCTACAGCGTTATGCAGCACAATGTCACACACAATATTCTGATCCTTACTTGCCACCCAATCCTGTATCGTGGCGTGTAGATTGAATTTTTGCGACTGCGGCATGCCCTCATGCCTCCCCGCATACTTCTCTAAACGAAAGGGTAAGGATCGGGCGAATGCCCCCAAGCACCTGCAGCATAAAAAGAATGCCTTTCTATACTTATGTAAATGGATTTAGGTCCGACGACATTATTTCGGTTTGGTGTTTCATCGTACAAGATTGGACCGTCAGTTGTAGATATTCTGGTGCATTATCTACGATGACCTCAGCTCAGAGAGTTTCGAAACGAAAGTTGATGCACGATGCCGCTATACGGCAATTACAGATTCAAAAATGCGGCTCAGTGTACGCTGAACTTCTTCCAATAAACGAGAATGTATGCAGCCGATACACTGACGATAATTTTCACTTAGGATGTCGCAAAGTGGACAGCATCGGGGCTTTTTGGCAGAGAAATGGTCACGATAGCAGTACTGCTTACGTGAGATTCACTAACCGTCTCCTCCAAATGCATAAGTGGACAGGGTGGATACTTCTGTACCATCCCACACCCGGCGCGCATTTATTCACCGCATGGGTCTAGTAGATCACATGCGCGTCCACGACAACCGCCGGCTGCACCACACTATCCCATCCTCCCTTACCAGCATCTCACCGCACACCAAAATCACCCGCTACAAGCACCCAACCGCCACCTCCCACGCAGGTGGGAAGTGTGCGTCTCGACTCCTTCTCCATGCGGCTCTCTTGCTGCATGTGCGATCGGAATCTGAGACGAAGACGGTGAGCCGAACGCCGTGGCTCGAAAGGCAGCCGACTGACGCCCCAACTCGGTTCACGCAGTCTGCCCAGTTGTCGCGTGTGTTGTGTGGAGTGATGGACTGGTGGTCTGAGAACCAGGCTGTCACGGCTCCTTCTCAGGCCATCTGTGATACTCTCATGTATGTGAGGAGAGTATGTGTAGTTTATGGGTAGTGCCTTTTAGTCGACGACTGTTTGTTTACCCTGCCTTAAAGGGTGACGACCCAGGCTAAATGCAGGGCCACGTGTCGCCCTTCTAGGTCGAAAGGTCTGAAAGCGTGTGCTGTGCCAATATCAGCAAACCATAGCCCTCGTAGTGATGGTACTTTGTAGTGACTTTCAGTGAATTCGTCGCAATATCTTATGCGTGTATATGGGGCTTGGTCGTGTGTGTGGCACGCGCAGACGGCCTAATATTAGCTCTTGAAGAAGGAGATACGATCGCTGGAGTAAGAGCTTTATTAGACCGACGTTTCGGATTCCTGCTGGAATCCATCATCAGAGACAACAGCAGATACGGGTGTATTAGCTCTGTCAACCGTCTCAATCTCAGCATAAGTTAGTTGACCGACTCGAACAGTCGACTGGTGCACGGAGTAGAGTAGAGCGAGTGATGTCGATCCTCTGCGCACGGATCCTCATTACAAACGATCTGACGCACTTGAGATTATCGTGATGCGCTAAAATCCGTGTCTTGCAAGGTTACCAGCTGGCGACTTAATTCCGACCTCACGGTCCGTTCAGTGTGTGGTTGTGCCTTGAGCGGCCTATTGGTGGACTAAGAACCAGATTAATAGCTCATTCCTAGTGGTCTTTATGGCACACTCACTCAGTAAGATCCAAGTCCGTGTGGGGGCACGCCTAGGTGCAGGTTCCCGCCGCGCCAGTCACCTGCGCCCTGTCCAGCCTCCGATCTTCTTGACTATGTCGTGATACCGACTCCATGTGGAGGGGAGGGAGGAGGAGAGTGCGGTAGATGCTGCAAAGGTCTTATATCACTATGAACGAATTCACGCGAGAATCGACGTCCCTGCTCCCACCCCCTTTGGAGCACATGATGAGCATCGTCGGAAACGAAGGTCGAACTGGCGGTGGTGTGTTGCGAGAGAAGAGGAGGGTTGGTCTCGTTGACATTACACTGGGTCCGCAGATGTCCAGTGATATCGAACCGTGGTCGACTTGTCGGTTGACTCTGTGGACACGTTGTCAGGGCTTACGTAGTTGGTTCGTAGCATTTTAGTTTTGTGGACTTTTCTCTTTGAACTGGCAGCGGCTATTTGACTGGCTTTCCAGATGGTTAATCCGGCCTTTAAAGCAGTGTGCCAGGCTTGTTGATTGTGAGTGAAGTCCTCCCAGGCCTCCATGTTGATTTACGGGCATTCGATGGAAGACTTCAAGGTGTTCTTGTAGTGGTGACTTCTTCCCCCTTGTCTACGATCATCATGAACTACGACCCCATCGAATAGCCAGTTCGACAGACGCTCATCGTCCATCTTTACAACAGTGACGCTCCATCGAAGTTGTATCTGCCCCAACATGACGTGGATACTTAGGACGCCGGTTCTTTCCATGATCTCAGTGTCTGGGATCCTTTTCTGTCACGTCAACTTCGGCATTCTATAGAGCCCGCTGGAACAAAAGTGGTTGAGTCTTCTTGCTTGGCAGTGACGAACAGTCCACGCCTGCGTCTCGTACAGGAGTGTTATCAAGACACATCCTCAGTTCCGGACGGAGTGCTTTAGTCGGTCGAAGGTCTAGATGGCTTTTGGGATCCGACTTACGATTTTGTCCTCGATCTTGATGCTTCTTGAGATGGTACTCCCAGGGGGTGAGCAAATTTATCCACTGCTGCAAGCTAAGACCCACTGACACGGATAGGGGGTTCGGTGTAGTCAGCACCTGTTTGCGGTTGGTGCAGGACCACTGTCCTCTCCGTGCTGATGGCCAGGGAGAAGTTGGAGCAGCCGAAGTCGAACAGTTCCACACTCCGCGACAAGTCGCCTTTCGTTGTGGTGTTTAGCACCCGGTCAGCCGCGAACACTAGGTCATTGACTCTGTCCTCGGCCACCTTCGAAAATGCCTTCAGACGACGGACGTTAAACAGGTTTCCGTCACTTCGAGGCTTGGTGTCGATCCCCGCCGGTCCCTCACGGCTGGTATCCATTGACAAGGCGGAGAACATGAGACTGAATAGGGCAGAGGCGAGTACGCAGCCCTGATTCACTCCAATGGCCACCGAGATTGTCTCGTTGTCCGTGACGCGAGCCATCATCCCGTCGTGTTGCCTTACCATTTGAGTAAATCGCTCCGGACATCTCTGAAGTTCATCAGGATTCACCGTATCGAGGGCCTTCGTCAGATTGGCGAAAGTGGTGTAGAAGGTAGTCTTCATTTTCTGGCAGTTTTTTTTTCGTTGGTGGCCGCGAAGGCCGTTTTGTGGTTGCGCAATGTTTTCGGAATCCGCACCGCTTTTCCGGAAGAAATCGTTGCCCCAGATGCATGTTCAGGCGATTGAGTAGAGCATTGGTGAAGACTTTTCCTGCGATGTTGTGAATGGAGATGCCTCTGTGGTTATCGCATCTGTTGGTTTTACCTGCGATTGTAGATGTGCAAGATGGTGGCATCCTTGAAGTCTTGGGGGAAGTGTCCTTGTCCTCTCTTCTTATAGAATGAGGTTGACTTTTTTATGATTTGCGGGTCGCCGTACTTGTAAACCTCAGCTGCTCCGGGCGCGTTTCTGCTGGGCAACTGTTGCCTCAAGCGGAGGGCCTGGATGGTTGTGGTCGGACGGGGATTTCGATTGATGTCTTCCTCGTGTATTGTCGGCGGGTGGCTCAGGACGCCCTGGAAGTGCACAGCTCTGCATCTCAGGATCTGCGAGTCTCCCGTCAGGAGGGTTACTTCATCCTGGCTCAGCAATGACGCAGTTCCCCTGCCTTGTGGACCTGTGGCAGCCCTTTGTCATATTTTTGTTTATACACAACTTCCATTTGTTAAACATTTTCTAGACCCTCATTTATTCACTTTTGTTTAAGTTGGTGTTTATGTACCGGTTACACGGAGACTCAAACTGGTTTCGCAAGGTGACTTTTCACCCACTGCCTTTATTCGTCACTGAGCAGCGTTGACAGTTAAGTCGGTTCCGGCGTGGTCGTTTCGCTTGGCTTGTCCCAATTTGGTCTTGGCGTGGGATCGCGTTATCGATTGACTAGGCCCGCTAAAGATCGTAGACTGCTTTGACGGTCGCGCAGACATTCTTCGTTTCACCACGGCGGTTTATCTCTGAATAATTAATTTTGACCCAACTGTGAAAAACTCGGCGCCTCGGTGGGATTCGAACCCACGACAGTAAGGGGGAGGCTTTATACAGCCAACGCTCTAACCACTTGATCTACGAGGCCCCGCCGGACGACGTGAGTTTAATCACATTCGGGTCAAGCTACGCGCCCAACCTACTACAACGTCTGGAATCCATCAAATCTGATATGTTAAGCTGACTGCCCAAGCAGGATTTCCTAAGTAATTCACATAGAATCCACCAGATGACTACAAGGCTGACGTACTTCATAGGTGTTTTGTCGTCCGGCGGGGCCTCGTAGCTCAAGTGGTTAGAGCGTTGTCTGTACTAAAGCCTTCCCCTTACTGCGTGGGCTCGAATCCCACCGAGGCGCTGAGTTTTTCACGGTTGGGTCAATACGAATTATTCAAAAATCTGCCAAACATCGATGAATTATCCCTGAATCTCCACGGCATTTACCTGCTTTTCCGATGGCGGGACGGAGTCAAGATGACGGAGCTGGACGCGAGGGTAATGGCTGGCAAAGCTAACGCGGTGGCCCCTACCTACCCGCGAACCAGTCTCAGATGTCCCAGAGAATGGCGTTGACGCAAGACGATGTTAGGAAGCTGCAGCAGCCTAAAATGACAGAGCCAAACAGACAGTTCATGTTGTGCCATGTGTGCTCTATAAAGAAAAAACTCAGTAGAATTTTTGCGTACAGCAAGCCAATTGAAACAAAGAAACGCAACTGACTGTTTACTTGTAGCTGCTATTGGCTAACAGTCTTTCACCCGTGTCAATTGACTCGGTGATGTAACGTGAATCTGCTTGTGCAATCAAACCAATTTTTAAACCAATTGTAACTGTAAAAACAAATTTCACGAGGGGGCGGCGTTGCTAAGTTGTTATCTCTGGGGATAAAGACCAGCTTCGAATGAAGTCCTCGCTCGCCAGCCACTGGATCCCTTCTCCGATTGCGAGTGTCTTTAGCATGACTGAATATTAAAGAATCCGACAGACTAAAGTCTCACTGACCTGCTATCCACCCCTCCTCTTCCTCCTCCCACTCCTCCTATTCCTCCTCCAGCATAGAGAACTGTAACCGCACCCCCATCCAAAAACTACCATATCTCTGTGCCTACTCCCCTCAGCATCCGTAATCTGTTTGTGTAATCTCTTCGGCTTCAAACGCTCTAGTGTGAGGATACAACATTCTGCTTCATTCATTTCATCTGACTTTGGATTTGTGTCGCTAACTTTAAAAGCCACAAATGCAACTTAACTTCTTTCTGAAGAAGTTCCTCTTGTTTGTATGATTTTTGACGAGTCCTGATAACTGGACTTACTCTACGATTGGTGATTTGAATTGCTAGTGATGAAGTCTATAAACTCGGAGTTTTCAAAATACATTGGTGAAACATGTAACCAGTCTTCTTAAGAGTACGTATGTCCGTGGATCCCTGTAGAGTAGTTGATGCAAACCGTCACAAAGATCCACGTTTCGTCATTTAACAAGTCCATTTTTTTCACGTCAACATTGGCGAGGTCTCGCAACTTGGACGAACCGGAGCTCGGAGGTTTGTTTTACTCACTCTTTTCTGCGCATTTCATAATCTCTCACGAGTCCCTGAAATCCCTTTAATACAGTATTCTCCATGGCCTCTCAGTAAGCTTCCAAACGCGTAACCCAGTCACTGAAGCTGCTGCTATGGAGCGGAGAAATAAACAGACCAGTTTCTTTCGGTTAAATAGCCGGTCACAGGAGACCGGTCGACCGGCAGCCTGTTAATGGCGATACGTTGAAAGGCGAAAATAGTGCGAAAGTGCAGTCTGTGATATTAATGCTGGAGTCTAACCAACGCCAAGTTCTTGATTTTCAGCGGTTGGAAGCTGACACTCATCCCATGTGGTAAGTCATCAGTCTGTTGCCAGCGAAACGAGAAATATATACGTGTTCGGTTGCTACTGAAAAACAATCAGTAAGAAGACAAGTTATATTTCATTGGATCGCACGCTGCTTAGTAACTTCGGCGAGTGGCTGGACAGTTTCCCTTGTGAATATTAGTCTTCTGTTTATAGTTAGGAAGAAGAGAAGACTATAAACGTTTCTCCTAAGCATCAAAAAATGAAATTCGTTCTACCGCAAATGATATTTTGTACACGACGAGCTGAGCACGAAATCGACATTTGGACTTCGTGCAGTTTCAAACATCATCGTTAAACATCTATGAATCGAGGGCCGGAATCTACTCCTCCGTAAACAATCGACTTTACTGTCTAACAAAACGAGTCAATTTTCGCCAGTTTAAAAATTCCCTCCCCTTCACCACGTTCATTACAAGGAAGTCTGCTGGTGTTAGGTGAAGTTTTTGAAGTACAAGTGTCAGCATTTTTATTTGACAAAACCGAGGAGGTGAAAAGTGACGGCGTGCCCTGTGAATTTTGTGCTGAGGAAATCCCACCGTTCATTTTGGCTTCCATCCAACAGAAACGGAGAACTACGCGACTGCGCTAAAACGACTGTGCTGGAACCCTAGAAAGGCTAAACCGGGGAGGGGGGACGCTGTTTTGATCCCCATTTATTCATGTCCTCCTTGAAGTCATTCCTTACGCCACGACTGAAGGGTTGCCACCTGCCCAGGAATTGGTCCCTGTTTCATCGGCCTGCCATCTCGATCAACAACCGAGCGATGCCTGAACGTGCCATTTCTTCCCTGTACTTAAAAGTAAATCACGGTTGTCTTGGCTATTTAAAGCAGGGTAGCCGACTTGATCGCGTGTCCGATGACGGTTAAGGCGCCGTCACGAGTGACAGCTCGCCAGTAGTAGACTTAAGCTTAGCGTGCCAAGTCTAGCCCCCTAATTATGGAGGACTGATTCTGGTCCTTGAATGCAAGCAGAAATTTGTTGAGGGAAAGCGGAATCGCCACAGGAGGCATTTTGTGAATAGTATGCCGTATAATGTGGAATTGCCCCGTTAGTTGTCAGGGAAATAAAGTCCGCCCCAGGAACAGTGGGATACTTTGCGGTAAGGTGCGGTTATGTAGACGCACCTAATGGACGCAATACTGTGACTGTCTCTGATGATGGGTTCAAGTGGGAATCCGAAGCGTCAGGCGAAAAAAGCTCTTGTTCCAGCGATCGCTTCTTCTTCTTCTTCTTCTTCTTCTTCTTCTTCTTCTTCTTCTTCTTCTTCTTCTTCTTCTTCTTCTTCTTCCTCCTCCTCCTCCTCTTCTTATTCTTCTTCTTCTTCCTCCTCCTCCTCCTCCTCCTCCTCCTCCTCTTCTTATGGACACAATACATCTGACGTACTTAGTTAGTTCGAGTGGGTGTGATCATGTTAGCATGGTGTTTCTGTGCTTTGCGGTGTGTCCTCCATTGGTGGCCTTATTTGTTGTCGCATCTACCTTTTGGCCCACTGTCTGTGGTCCTTCTTGACTTTCGGCTTTTCGTCCTCTTCTAACTTTCGCGTTGAATGTTTCAGGTCTAGGGTTTAGGACTGCGGTTAAGGGTTAGGGTTAAGGGGTTAGGGCTAAGGCTAGGGGTAAGGGTTGGGGGTTAGAGCAACTGTTTCCCAACCACTTAAAGTACAACCGCGCATCCCTAATGCCTTTTCGTTAGCATACGACTACTTGACCTCGTCGTCTGTGCGTTCCTCGGCCCCACCTGTAGAAACCCCTATTACCACGGGTTCCGTATTATAGGTGGAGGGAGTTTCTTACCTCAGGTGTGGCTACATAGCCACATCTGGTCCAAAATGTTGCGCAGAAACTTCGGCTAGGGGTTATGGTTAGTTGTTAGCGTTAGGGCTTAGGGTTAACGGTTAGGGAAACTATTTCTCAACCACTCAAAATGCAACCGCACATTCCCAATAGTTTATCTTTCGACCTCGTTGCCCATGCGTTCTCCGGCCCCACCCGTAAAAATCCCTATCACCACCTGTCCCGTATTACAGGTGGCTGGGGTTTGTTTGCCTCAGGTGTGGCTATGTAACCACATCTAACCTACTTTGCGATTAAACCAGCATCCGCCGAGAATTCAGTACAGGCGGACGTGGATGGTTTATAGTCCTCCCAATCTACCACCGTACCACTGTTTCTGAGTCGCAGGTTACACCAAAGCAACGCTTCTCTGGCAACGGGGGTGTCGAAATCTGTCGCCTCGTCTTAGGCGGCAAACATTTTCCACTACTCTCAGCACGCCCACACGTCCTCCCAAACTGCTCTCCGCCTGCTCTCTTTTCTGTCTGATATCCACGCTACCTTTTTAAGTCACTGGCATTAGCTCCACCGGTGTTTTTTCCAACACGCAAACTCAGAGACCCCCTACCGCTGTTGCCGAGCCGTTGACAGCGCCTTCGGAGTCACGCAGCCACTTGCCGCCCTGCACTCAGACACCATAAATAAACCCACCTGTCCCACTTAGAAGACACGCAGGCGAGAGGATGATGACATTCTGACAACAAGTGGAGGAGTTTGCGCTTCTAGCTGTTGTTCCCGCCCAAATTTTAACAATCCACCACCATTCTTACAAGGCACAACCGGGCGTGCCTCTATGCCAGTTGTTCAACTTGCGGCGGGACTGAATAACAGTCGCCCACTGGGAGAAGGCGGTGAGGGAGGGGGGAGGAGAGGGGAAGAGAGCGCTCACACTACACAGAGGCACTTTTGGAAGGCGGAGGCATGGGAAGTTTGAGTGCTTATTGTTTGGGCTGGGAGAAAGGAGGCGTGTCAGGGAGAAAAGGCAGTCTTCTAGGAATTCTCAGGCCTCCACAGGTCTCCCATCCCCCCCCTCAATTCACCTGCATGCTGGTCAGCGGGTGGAAGGAAGAAGTAACGACGATTAGTGGGGGGGAAGGGGGGGGGACAGGGAGAGCAGTCTGAGTAGAT